>ML808715.1:77782-87948 GCA_009831015.1 Picea engelmannii | reverse complement strand
TCAAATAGTTTTGATGAGAGCCAGGCCCTTACGCATCGTACACCACACGTTAATGACGAGGAAACTTAGCTTCCCAAAGACGTGAGTTCGAATCTCAAGTGGTACACTCTAGAGAACACATCCCATTCAGGGCCCTTGTCATGTACAAGGCATGACAAAAGTGAGCCGTCCAATCATGTTCAAAAATTCTATGGTTGTTGAGATATGTTTACATATAAAGTTAAAGTTTTAATTTATTTATTTTTTAATGAGAGAAAGTTTTCATTTATTTTTGAATGTAGAAATGGATTTTGAATAACAAAAAATAGTGATTCATGTAAATTTATATCGTACAAAAAAAATCATTTTTTAAAATAGTTAATGTAATGATCTTTTAACCTTATTTAACCTTAAACCCTAATCTGATGGCTATGCATTGAAGATGCTGGCATATTCTTAGTCGTCCTCCAAAATCAATGGGTCAGATTTATTGTTCATAACTTTCTTGCATTTATCAAGACATTTAACATGTTTACTTTTTAACATTTACCTAATCACATTAAAAAATTACTGTAAAGATATGTAATTATCACAAAAGTTTTATATTGAAGACACACATTCTCAACAGATACCTCTCAGCGGCTATGCTAGTTTTATAACTTTCACTATAACATGACAGTATACTTCACTACCTGAGTTCTATTTCAGTATACTATCTTACACCTGAATCCTATTTCTTATCTTCTATTTATATTAATATTTAAATTTATTATAAAATTAATATTATTAAAAATAAATGCAATCTCTTTACTCGAAGAAAGTTCCGTATGCTTTGCGTGTTTTAGTTCGAAAGATAAGTATATTTGGAAATTGGAACAAACTGGTATCATTGATATATAAGTGATGCAAACGTATCCATGAACATACATATTATTCGCCTGTTTTCTGAAATTTCATCTCACTGAATCTTCTGGAACCTTCTTCTGCACCAATTGTAATGCCCCCTCATTTTCACTCAGCCACGTTATTCCATTGTGGAACCATCTATCTTCCGGTATGATAATCTCCTGTCCCACTGCTGTTTTTAGCAACTCGTAATATTCTTTTCTTGTCACCATATTGTTGTTTGTAATTCTTGGTGTTATTGCTGTGGACCATGTGGCAAGGGAAAGTAAATGACAACAATATTTTCGGGGGTGGCGTGCAGATAAGCTCCTGCACTTCACCAACAATATTGCCCTGGAAGCGAGCGCGGGGTTTTGTCATCCAATTTGATTACTTTGAAAATCTCAAAAAAACCTTTCATATCTTTCTGCTTCATTGAATTGAAGCGAATCGATCTCTCTGCCTCACCTCGTTTTATAGTTTCCATGGCGCTTTTTCTTTTGGGCAAAGTTTTATTTCATTTTTGTGCTGGTCTCATTGAATCCAATTCGATTCATAGTTTCAGTCTTCATAATTCGTTCTAGTTTAAGTTTATGCTACCTTCTTACGCTATTTTGGTTCCATTACAGTCAATCAGTCAGCCACGAGGTTTGATTGCTCGATACCCAGAATTTTGGGGTAAGGGAGACAAGGATGTTGAGCAACATTGGTTCTTATGTGAAGCAATCTCGAGGTCCAGAGGGACTCTGGATGCAAATAAATTGGTTGAGTTCCAGAGTACCTTGAGAGGTCGTGCTCTCAAATGGTACATGAAGGTTATCGAGCTAGGAGTGCCATGAATGCAAGGTCAAGTGTTCACACTTGACCATGTACGGACAAAGTTCATAGTGGAGTTTAAGTTGCCTTAGTCAGAACAACAAGCTTCGTCTGAGTTGTGTGAAATTCAACAAAGGGAAGGTGAATTGGCCTGGGAATATATCCAGAAGTTTAAAGATGTTATAGGGAGGTTAGCGCATCCGATCCACGAAGAACATCAAAGAGAATGGTATATTCAGGGATTGCTACCTCTGACACAGATTCCGTTAACGCAACAATGGATAGCTACTTTGAAATATGCATTGGAACAATCAATGAAGATTGAAGCCATGGAAGGATATCCGAGCAGCCTGAGAGTGACCAGACCCCCAACAAATGCAAATTTGGCGCAAAGACAAGGGAAAATATAAGTGCTTACAGAGAAGATACCCAGACCAGGACGACTGCAAGTCTGGTGTACCAGATGTTACATGGAAGGACATCTGGTGAATGAATGTTCACGAATGAGGGGAATGGGACCTCCTCAAAATCCGATAGGACCCTCACCAAGATCCACGGGAGGAGTTTCACAAGTATCTGTGAATTTACCATTCCATACCCCAACCCCATATCATTATTTTCCAGGTAATCAAGCAACGCCATCAGTTGAGTATTGCGAGATTTGTTGAATCCATGGGCATGGACCAAGACATTGCCCCATTATTCAGAAGTATTCAACAGTATCGAATATTGTGCATTGTGAGTTTTGCACATCTACCACACATGCTACAAATCAGTGTAGAGCGTTGGATGCAGTTGCGGATATGATGGATCGAACATCATTCAGGGTGAATGAAACCCCTAAGGGACCAGGAAGAGGTTGAGGAGGTGGAGCTAGAGGAGACTTCATAGGAGGAAGAACCAGGGGAATAGGACCAAGTAGATGCTACAATTGTGATGAGCAAGGCCACATGGCTAGAGATTGTCCCCACCCAAGACGGCCATGGTGCTCTCACTGTAGAAACAATGGGCACACAACTAAAGACTGCCCAGAACTAATTTCAAAATGGAAAGATCGGGTACGTCAATGAGGGACTAATCTCATTAGTTCAGAGATAAAGAGATTCATTCAAGGACAACTACCCAACCTTAATATCGTTACTCGAGGAGGGGAAAAGACTGGTGTAGATGATGACAATTTACCTTAGATCCAGAAAGCACCGCCTAAGGAGGACATGCATTATCCTCTGAAACAGGAGCTATTCTTTAAAAATTCCATAGAATTATTTCAAAATATCCCTAGCCCTGAGATGCAAGAGAAACCCCCTCAGCCTATTGTTTACCCTAGGATCGCGCAAGTCCCTGCTTCACCCCCTTCACTTAGAAACCATGTAGTCCCGATGAGACAACCTAACCATCAATGACGTATTTGTTGGGCCCTTCATTTTTGGTTTGAAGATTGCGCAAGAAGGACTACAATCCCAATTTTGGTCAACGGAGCAAGCAAAGAAACAGAAAAAGGTTGCGAAAAGGGGCAGTGCAATGCCAACAAGTCAAAAGCAGTTACAATAGAACAAGAACAAGAAAGCATACGAATCTGAAAGCCAGGAGATTCCACTCAACCTATATATGAGATGCATACTATTGTAAAATGGTTGGGTTTTTGTTGTTAGTGTTGAGTATGGTTGGGTGTAGTTGAGAAAAGGTTCCGTGATTGTAATTTGTATATAGTTTTGGGGAAAATGGTAGATAGAGCTATGTGACATGAGTCCGAAGTTAGAAGTTTATAATAGAATACTGATTTTTATCTCTGAGATTGTATCTGAGAAGCGCTACTGATAATAGATATGAAAGGACCTAAAATTTCGAAATCACTGTGTCATTATGTGTGTATGCTTATGAATTGTCTCCTTACAGTACTTATTTATGGTTAATAAGATCCATATGATGTTTCTGTTTACAAATGATTTTGCAACTTGAGTGTCTTTATTTACAGTGTGACTGAATTCAGATCTGTTATGTGGTTAGTCTATCTTGCGCAAGATCACGGTGAATCTTGAAGGTTCTGGAAACCCACCTAAGTATTCTCCTTGCCCTTCCCTATCTCTCTGTCTTGGTTGCACTTTGGGTTAGACTTCTTCTCTTCGAAGGAGATGAAAATGCCAGCGCTCTAGACTACTCAGTGCCTTTTGTTGGTAACCTGAGAAGGACCCTGGTCTGATCAATTCCGCACCAACAAAATGGTTCCATTGTTGGGACCTGCGTTAAAAGGGAACCTGTAGGGAGAATTCTTTCGTGGATTCACAGATATGATATTCACCAATGGTGGGAGAGAAATTATGACGCATTCATATGGAAAGAAGCGGAGCTGAGAGGAAAATATGTGAAAGATACACGAGAGGTTGTCTTTTACTCAGGAAAGATCGAGCGACTAGTACGAGATATTCTGGGTTAAGTTCCCAAAAGAACTTTTCCATTGAGTAGATAGGTTCCAAGAAGCTCTGGAATTCCAAGAACGAATCAAGAACACATGTGCTTGGGATACAAAAAATATCACAACACTTCATCGTCTGGATCGTTCGGTAATGTGAGCGATAGATTTCTGGGTCAATACAACATTAGAAGGATACATTATCGAGTTTGCAGTTGAGAATCACCAATCCTTTTCATGGGAAGAAACAGATTTCAAGAAATATGCAAGGGGAAGACTATTGAGAGAATTCCCCTTGTGGATTAAGGTTTTCTTGATGGAGGAGGGGATGTTGACTATTTCTCCGACTGAGATGACAGCGTAAACACCCTCGCTTGGGGTGGGGTGAGTTTGGGGTGGACTCATGGCCTGAGAGAGGGGAGAAGGTTCTTTGACAAACGAGGGAGCAACAAGAAATGAACTCAAGAGATGAGTGAGCCTTGAAAAGAGTCGTCAGAGTTGAGAAGTGGTGGCGTGGTAAGATAAAGAAAGCAGTAAAAAAGTTTGAAAATTTGCGGAAAGAAGTCGGACCAGGAGAAGTCGAGGAAGGACAGATGGAAGAGTTGTGAATGATGAGAATACAGGAAAGACTGACCAGTCAAATATTAAGTGAGAGAAAGGAACAGAGAGAAAGAAGTCCCCAAGAGGGTGGGCAAGAAAAATAAGGTGTAGAAGCATGGGAAAAGGAATTCAACATGGATATTGAAGAAGAAAGAGAAGATTAAGCCCTGATGTCATAAATGATCAGGAATCTGGGTGAAGAGACCGCTCTAGAGGATGACAATGAGACCCCACATATCAAATAAACCTGCCCCAAAGCCAATGGCACCATCCCCGAATCACCCATACCCCAAGTGTCTTCTACGCAAGTGGTAGATTCTATACTACCTTCTTATGTTATTCCGGTTCCATTACAGTCATTCAGTCAGCCACATCCGGGAAGCGTGAATACTGGGAGGTTGGGATCCCCTGGTAGATCGCAACCAGGACCGTTAGCTTTTATTTTGGTAGGAGTATTAATATCAGCAATGGTTGGTAACGCAGGAGGTTTGATTGGTCGATACCAAGAATTTTGGGGTAAGGGAGACAGGGATGTTGAGTAACATTGGTTCTTATGTGAAGCAATCTGGAGGTCCAGATGGACTCTGAATGCAAATAAATTGGTTGAGTTCCAGACTACCTTGAGAGGTCGTGCTCTCAAATGGTACATGAAGGTTATCGAGCTAGGAGTGCCATGAATGCAAGGTCAAGAGTTCACACTTGACCATGTACGGACAAAGTTCATAACGAATTTTAAGCTTCCTTAGTCAAAACAACAAGCTCCGTATGAGTTGCGTGAAATTCAACAAAGGGAAGGTGAATCGGCCTGGGAATATATCCAAAAGTTTAAAGATGCTATAGGGAGGTTAGCACATCTGATCCATGAAGAACATCAAAGAGAATGGTATATTCGGGGATTGCTACCTCTGACACAGATTCCGTTAACGCAACAACGGATAACTACTTTGAAAGATGCCTTGGAACAATCAATGAAGATTGAAGCCATGGAAAGATATCCGGGGAACCTGAGAGTGACCAGACCCCCAGCAGATGCAAATTTGGCGCAACTACAAGGGAAAATATCAACGCTTACAGAGAAGATTCAAGAATTGACGATACCCAGACCAGGACGACTACAAGTCTGGTGTACCAGATGTTACACAAAAGGACATCTGGTGAATGAATATCCACGAATGAGGGGAATGGGACCTCCTCAGAATCCGATGGGACCCTCACTAGGACCCATGGGAGGAGTTGCACAAGTATCTATGAATTTACCATTCCATACCCCAACCCCATATCATGCTTTTCCAGGTAATCAAGCAGCGCCATCAGTTGAGTATTGCAAGATTTGTCGAATCCATGGGCATGGGCCAAGACAATGCCCCATTATTCAGAAGTATTCAACAGTATCGAATACTGTGCATTGTGAGTTCTGCGCATCTACCACACATGTTATGAATCAGTGTAGAGCGTTGGATGCAGTTGTGGACAGGTTGGATCAAACATCATTCAGGGTGAATGAAACCCCTGAGGGACCGAGAAGAGGTCGAGGAGGTGGAGCTGGAGAAGACTTCATAGGAGGAAGAACAGGGGGAATAGGACCAAGTAGATGCTACAACTATGATGAGCAAGGCCACATGGCTAGAGATTGTCCCCACCCAAGGCGACCATGGTGCTCTCACTGTAGAAACAATGGGCACACAACTGAAGAGTTCCCAGAACTAATTTCAAAATGGGAAGATCAAGTACGTCAATGAGGGACTACTCTCATCAGTTCAGAGATAAAGAGAGTCATTAAAGGACAAGTACCCAACCTTAATATCGTTACTCGAGGAGGGGCAAAGACTGGTGCAGATGATGACAATTTACCTCAGATCCAGAAAGCATCGCTTAAGGAGGACATGTATGATCCAGAAAGCATCAATTGAACTACTCCAGGGAGCATGGTCACAGTTGGCCATTCGTGCAGAGAATTTGGAAGTATAGTTGCGGGAAAGTCAGCAGGAAGTAGAAAAACAACCTTGGAAGTTGTAGGAGCAGATGGAGAAGGTAGTGATGGAAGGAAACAACGCTTGAGCAACACTACACAAGTGCACAACTGAATGCACAAAGATATTTCGCGAAGTCAACGACTGGATGGGAATTATGGAAAGGCGCAACCAAACTCTCGAGGAGGTGTGCACAAGAGTCCAGTTGCTCAACGAAGAAGTTGCAGTCACCATGGATCTGCTGGAGAAACAGGATAAATTTGATCAGATCCAACAAGAAGACAATGAGCTGAACGCGTTGTTTGAAGCGCAATCCGTAGCCAAGAAAGAGCTGCGCAAATTTTGACCTGTCATTCAGACAATGTACATGCAAATGCATCAGGTAGATGCTACAACTGACTTTGAATGGAACTCTCTAGTCACATCCAAGACTAAATAGTGTATCACAAATGCGACTCAACAGTTTATAGCCGAAGCCTCACTCATTGCCAGGAAGTGGTAGGATAAAATTGGGAGTTTCTAGGAAGTCAGGAAGTGGGCCTTAGAGTTGGTCCCAGAGTTGGGCCCTTTGTTTGAAGAAACAGAAAAGGAGAAAGTGCAAGAAGAAGATGAAAATAAAACGGAGAAGGAGGACAAAGGAAAGCAACGGGCACTCATAGAAGTTATGAAAGAGCCAAGTACTTGACTCGAGGGCGATTCAAGGCTTATGGTCAGAGCCTGTTAGGCCCTTCGTTTTTGGTTTGAATATTGTGCAAGAAGGACTACAATCCCAGTTTTGGTCAAACATGAGTTGCGTAAGCTACAAAAGAGATGGAAAGTGGAGCAAGCAAAGAAATAGAAAAAGGTTGTGAAAAGGGGCAACGCAACGGCAGGAAGCAAAAGCAGTTACAACAGAACAAGAACAATAAAGCATATGGAGCCCAAAGCCAGAAGATTCCACTCAACCTATATATGAGATGCATATTATTGTAAAAGGGTTGGGTTTTTGTTGTTAGTGTTGAGTATGGTTGGGTGTAGTTTATAAAAGGTTATGTGATTGTAATTTCTATACAGTTTTGTGAAAAAGGGTAGATAGAGCTTTGTGACATGAGTCTGGAGTCAAAATTTTATAACAAAATACTGATTTGTATCTATGAGATTGTATCTGAGAAGCGCTACTGATAATAGATATGGAAGGACCTAAAATTTTGAAATTATTGTGTCATTTTGTGTGTATGCTTATGAATTGTCTCCTTACAGTACTTCTTTATGGTTGATAAGATCCATATGTTCTCTTTGTTTACAAATGCTTTCGCAACTTGAGTGTCTTTATTTACAGTATGACTAGGTTCAGATCTGTTTTGTGGTTAGTCTATCTTGCGCAAGATCATGGTGAATCTTGAAGGTTCTGGAAACCCACCTAAGTATTCTCATTTCCCTTCCCTATCTCTCTATCTTGGTTGCGCTTCGAGTGAGACTTCTTCTCTTCAGAGGAGATGAAAATGCCAACGCTCTAGACTACTCGATGCCTTTTGTTGGTAACCTGAGAAGGACCCTGGTCTGATCAATTCCGCACCAACAATACTTGTAATGACCCACAATTCTTGACATACTTTGAAAAATAGTCTAGATACTAAATGTATCCAACAATCCATCATACAACCTAACCTTTTTCACATACAGAATCTCACAAACACATAAAGATAACTAGTAACTGTTGTTCTTGGAGCACCGAAGTACAACAAGAACCATCAACTTATAATAGAGTGTAGACATATAATCAAATCAGTGACGTGTTCTTTTGGCACTGAAGAATGTCAATAACCACCAACTTAAGTTATGTTACTCTATTGTATGATTGGTTCTTCATCATATAATTTTACAAACAAAATAAAGATAATACATTTCAATAATTAATAAACTAATATAAAATTGTGTCCACGTATTTAAACCATTCTTTCAATCAACATACATGCCAACAATGTACCATATCTTCTTGTGGCAATCCAAGACCTACCTCTTTCCATTGAATTCACCTCCTCTCCAAAATCCACGACATGACTCCTTCCATGAGCGTAAAATAGTCAATCTGCTTCTCTGTTGAATCTACAAGTGTAGGATTGTGAGCACATGCATGAAGCAAGAAAAAGGAACCATTGAGAGATTTCTTCACATCATCCATAAGAGATGCAAAGTCTAAACGCTTAGTCTCTGGATGGTAATAATGGAAATTCTTGTGCAGTACATGGGCATCTCCTTGGATATTGTGGTGATTGGCCCAGGTAGGGATTGGTATGTAAATATGAGGCTCGAGTCGAAAACACTTCTGCAACTCCGCAAAAAGACGACAAGCAACAATGTCAGATAGAGATTGGACAGTCAACACTTTATTGCTCCCGTCTATCATTGCTATAGACATAAACATATATGCTACATGCATGGAGTGCACTCAGTTCTTACGACAACAACAAACACCAAATAATTATCTTCTCATACCTTCAAAACAAAACAATCTGTTTTCACACCTTGGACCTATGTACAAAGGACCTATACCTTCAATCTGTTTTCACTTCATTTTGTAAGTTGCAAAACAATTTGCAGTCAAAACAAACTGCTTTCACACCTTCTAACCTATGTACAAAGGATTAGAAGAATTGCAGAATCAACATGATCACAACCCCTCTCTTGAGAGAGTTAGGGTTGAATCATCTTTGATACCAACTTATTCCAAAATTACAGAGAGGTTGAGATAATATCTCAACAATCTCCAACAAACCCTAACCAACTGTAAAGTAAGCATTAATTCTAACAAGTCATGGCTACAGAATCTAGGTGAAACAAAATCAAGATAATTGTTTGAAGCAATGAAGTGAAATAAAAAAGGAAACCAAGTTAACATGTGATATTTCAATTTGTAAATAGATTAGGGTGTTAAATTTGATGTAGTCTAAACATTTTACAGTTTGGCATATTATCTGATCAATTTTGCTTGAAATCTGGTCATAAATTATTGAAATTGCAGATTTAAGTTGTTGGGACTGCATAGTCATAGTGTTGCAGGAGTTTTCCAAAGGGCTGAATCCATTTATACATTAAAAAAACAATTAAAGCAACAAAAAATTGTGATTTTCACCCAAAATTGTATACTCGAATTTAGATGATGATTGAAAGAAAAAAAAAAGATAGAACATTTAGACTTCGCCCTTAAATTTTGCAATGAACAAATATGAAGTTATAAGGTATTCAATGCTTATTGCTTGCCATTAAATTTAGTCTTTTCATACAAAGGCTAACCTATGGGTGGACAAGGTATAGTGTTAGCAAACTAATAATCCGAAGCTTAATTTAAAATTTTCTCATAATTATCACCCGACAACACAATTATTGGTGAGATCACAATTTTACATTACTTAAATCATATTTTTGAATGCATAAATCAATATATTGCCCTCAAAAACCCCAGATATCCCAAATACTTGATCTCAACCACGTCTTATGAAAAGTGCAAAGAAAGCACAATGCCTTTC
>ML808715.1:7884-46901 GCA_009831015.1 Picea engelmannii | reverse complement strand
TCTGTGTGTTGTTGATATTATGTTGTTGCATATTTGCTTCTTGTTTTGCCTATTGTCTATATGCTGCATATGTGATTGCATGGCAGGTTCGAAACCTGAGGGAATGAGAGAATGAGTTTCAATCGTTTCTCTGTCTAAGCCAGGATATTCCTGCATAGAGTGCAGTGGAATTCCTCCGCATAGAGTGCGTTGAGGAGGCTGGACAGTTAAACTCTCATTTTCGGTTGCCCAGAAGTGGTGTTGAGTTATTTGAACCGTGCAGGTGAAGAACAACTTGAGTTGAAGTCTCAGAGGAAAGCCTGGGAAGAGGAGAACAAGAAAGCCTTGATTCAACTCCATGGATGTGATTATTCTCTGTGTGTTGTTGGCATTATGCCTTTGCATAGTTGCTTCTTGCTACGTATTTCTTTCATATGCGGCGTATGTGATTTTATGGAAGAATTGAAATCAGAGTGATTCTGAGTGGAAAGTTGGTGAAAGCTCAGGAGGGAGAGTTCCTTACAAGTATTGTGGAACAGACCCAGGAGGAGCCCCGAACGGAAGAAGCTTCAGAGCAGGAGGACTCTTCAGGAGGAAGAGAATCGACGACTTGAACTTCTGGGGAAGATATTTAACCTTCAAGCGCAGGTAGAACCCATTCGACATCGCATATCGGCATATCGGGGGTTGGCGAGTGCAAGAGTTGCATGCACGTCGATATCGCGAGTAGCGATTCCCAGTTCCGTGGGAACTATCGATTTTTCGGAATGGGACAGGTGGCACGTGATCTCGGGACATCGGGCCTCGGGAGTTGAAGAGCCAAGCGACCGGTCTCATAAGTCGCGAGTTCGCGAAGAGACGAGGTAGCAATACTCGGGTATCGGCGATTTGGACCTCGGAAGTCGAAGTGAATTTAATCCGACTCGCGAGAAGCGAAACCGCGAGGTTGCGAGATCGTGAGTCTCGGCACCTCGGCGCATCGGGTGTTGGGAGTTGAAATCCCGAGTGGTTGGTAGCGCGAGAGGCGAAGTCCTGATTCCCCGAGTAGAGGAAAGAGAGTATGTAGAAGAGTGAGTTGTGGGTTGCAAACTTCCGATAAGGAGGGAGAAGAGACTTCGAACTCTTCGGTCCTGTGAAAGAGTAAGAAGGTCCTGGTGAGAGCGGCTTGCCGTCGAGGGCAGGGTTGCGTCAAGTTCCAAATTATTCTGTTCTGGGCGGAAGAGTTTCATTGTAGAGTAATGATCTGTTGATGCTCCCAGATATATATTTCAAGCCAAAAAATTATTCACTTGCGGGACTACTGTCCTGTTCTCTGGATATACAATTAACATCTTTGGGAATCAAGTCCAAAACTCTCACTGTTGCAAGGCATTTTTCTACTAGTCATCTCCTTCCACCCAGAATAGACTAATTTGGGCCTCTGAAATTGCACGTGCACCCTATGCTCCTGAATTTTTTTCGACTATGCATAGGCGGTTTCAGCTCAGGGATATTCCATTTTCCCTGCAATGTTTTTTGTCTTCTTCCTCATGGGAAGCTTCTGAAAACTATCAATTTCAGCACAAGATGATTCATCGAGGAGAAAACTACGAGGATCTTGCATACTGCGGATCCCGTGCCTGTGTTTGTCGTAGATACGTTCAATGTTTTGGCCCGAAGAACTGGGTCCAATTTCTAAGGATAGATGTACAATACTCGGTGTTTTTCTTATTTTTTTAAATGGATTTGCTATTATAAAATAATTTCCTTGGACTCTTCGTTGCTTCTTCTTTTCTGGATTTAACGCCTATTCTCATTGGCATGGTTCGGTGCTCTCGTACTTCTTCGATATTGTGTTTACTTAGGTTATTTTTTCTAATATGGAACATCTACCAATTATATGACAATGTATTATGTCAATCCACCAACCTTTTATGCAAACAAAAAATGGATTACACAGTTTCAAACCAACGTTCAATTCTATTTGTAATGCAGATAGAACATAGCAATACCAATGTAAAATCTTGTAGCAAAATCGTTATTCTTGTTTCTAGACATGCAATTATTAAGTTTTAATGCTAACAACCCATAATGCAAGAAGTTTAATACTTGAGTTAATATGTTGCAGTCAAGGAAGAATGTATGAATAACACACTTACACCCACACGTTCCAATAAAATCTAATCTTCAACAAAGCATTTGTTGGCAATTAGTAGAAAATGAAGTTTAGTAGTTAAGTTAATATGTTATAGTCGTGGAAGAATGTATCAAGAACATACTTACATGCACAGGTTGCAATAAAATCTAATCTTCAACAATGCATTTGCTGACAATTAGTAGAAAATGATGGTTTTGCATCAATGGGGCTTCTTTGAAACCAATTCGCGCTTACGAAAACTATCCTCTACCTTTCTATTTTCCCACTCTTTTATTCCATATAGTTTCTCTTCCTGGTTACTTAATCATTTTTTTTTTCGAAAATTCCTTGCTGCGCGGCTTGGCGGATTCACGCGTTTCCAATGAGCGCTTCCCCTTTCTTTAAATTGACCTTCTGTTGTTTCGTGTCCTACAACTAGCACCCAGAGTTCTGCGATATACAAATTGACAGGCGGACTTGCGCATTGACTACGTCAACATTGCACTTCTACTTTTCCGTGACCTCCAAACAGCATTCGGAGCTCCGCGATATTAACGAGCCATACCACATTTGCGCCATGGAAGCAATATTAAAGGGAAAATCATTTCCTCTATAGTTCCACGTCCTGCAAACAACACCCACAGTTCCGCACTATACAAATTGACAGTCGGACTTGTGGATTGGTTGGCTAATAAAATGCCTCACAGTTTCGCGATATACAAATTGACAAATGAAGCATACAAGCAAGAACCAAGTAAACTCGTGGATCGTATTCCTGGTCATTGTTTTCTGTTCCCGCCAACTTCGCAATTCTGTTCCGTTTCTCTTTTCCCTGAATTTTTTTCGTCACTTATTCATTTTTTCGAAAATGTATGGTTGCGCGCTTGGGCGGTGTTGCAGGTTCACACTTGCACTCCTGCTCTTTTACTGTGACACTGACTGACCGCTTCCCCATTCCATACCCATAAACTTCTCCGACCACGAATTCCCAGTAGGCGGGCTCTAGATTGGACTTCTGTTGTTCCATGGTCTGCGAACAGTGCCGTCACTTCCGCGATATACAAATTTGCAACCGGACTTAGATCATACCCTCTTCTGTATTACAGTCCACCTATCATGCCCTCTTCCGTGGTATACATTTTGCATTGAAAACTTCCGAGAAATACAATTTAACCGTCGGGTCCTCGCATATTTTGTGGAACTATTGTCACCCCATTTTGAAGCCCGTCTATCCACTTTCCATACTTATCCATTTCTTCAAATTTCTTTGACGGATCATCAATTTGGCGGGTTGAAGAAATATTCAGTTCCTAGTCATTGTTTCTTGTGCCTATGCCCCTTTGCAATTAGCAATTGCAAATTATATATAAGATCTTATTTCTAGGCATGCAATTAGCAATTTCCCTATTCCATACTTAAACACTTTGCCGGAATTCCGCAAATATACAAACCGACCATTGAACTGCCCCATCATCATCTCTTCGGTTTTACATATTTTGCACTCAAAAATTTCGATACATAAAATTTGACTATGCAACACTCGCATGTCCTGAGTATCCCCGTAACGCTTTTTTGAATCCCATCCGACCGCTTTTCAGAGCTTGCCATTCTTTCCTTGCTCTCCGTCATCTCTGTCACCTTCGCACATGTCCATAATAAAAGAAAGAAAAAAGTTATATATATATATAGATATTGTTTCTAAATATGGAATCACTGGCATTTAATTCTAATAGGTCATCATGCAGGAACCGTATAGATTGTCATTGATGGGTGAAAGGCTCAAGGAGATCTCCTATTGATGCGCATTAAACCAAGATTTGTAGGGGGGTTATATTATCCCTTTCGAGTGTTGATTTCAAAATCATGAAATGTCGTTCGCACGTCGTGGCCTTCGCACTTTCAAGAAACCTTCAATCCTTAATTTCTCTTCGTCATACCCGCCACCTTCGCATTTCTAAATATGCAATAAATAAGCTTTACTGCTAATAGTTCATCATGCACCACCCATACAGATTGTCATTAATCAGCGAAAGGTTCGAGGAGCTTTTCCATTCATAAGCATTTAACCAAGATTTAGCGGAGAGTTACATTATCGGCTCTAATTTTTCATTTAAACCATCATCTGGAGCAAACCAACGTTCTCATAAACCTATGGCATCAGCTCAACAATAGTTATGTGGAGATACAGTGAACATATTTGGGTGCGAGGACCAGAAATTCCATTGGTCCAAGGAATATTCTTATTACTCAATCTCTGCCACAGAGAACCAAGTAATTTGGACCTCTAGGATTGCTCATGCAGGTTGTGTCCCTGAGGTTTTTGACTGTAAGAACCTGGTCTCTTGGTGCGCCGATAAATTTATTTTAGACAAAAGAATTATTCCACTACGGGACCGCTCTTCTATTTCTTTGTCACCTCAGGTCTTCCACCATATGCTGAGATTGTCGGAGCCAACATTGACGTTCAGAGGAGAAGATTGCAAACAGTTCCTAGCAAAGAATAATAACGAGTTCGACCTCTTGTCCCATTTTTTGGAAAACCCGCTTCTAGTTCCTAAAGATATTACAAGCTTGCACATTAGTTCATTTAGAAATCCATTTCGAGAAATTGCCTAGCTGTTTACAAGAATAATGGGACAGGAGTCCACAACAACTGTTTCCCGTATGGCTCTTTATATTTTGTATTTCACAGTCAACGAACAAGCCATTTTTTATTAGGGCAGGTTAATTTCCCATGAAATCTATTCCCAATTGTCAAGCTTCAAAAGGGAAAAGAAATTGTATATGTCTCCCTATTTAGTTTTTGCAATAGCACATTCCTGTTGGTTTCCACAACTGTCTATGTCCAAGAATGTCAACTGCGCATTTCACCCAGTAATGTTCTGGTACCAGGCCTTGTGGAAGCATAAGGCTTCCCACTGTTTTTATGAGGTTTTCAATGGCTTCGTGTTTGTTTTCAAACTTTTGTTGTTAGGAGAAGATGCTTCCCGCATATTTGAACAGGTGACCAGTTTTTTGGACAAGAAGGGGACACTCAAACATTTGGATAATTACACTGTCATAAGAATTTTTGGCTCCACAGAACAACCTTCTCTCCTTCCATGTCACATTACGGACATAATGTTTGTTGCAGAAGTAGCACAACAATACAACTACTGGTTCCATCTATTACAAACGAAGAAAAAAAAACAGTTCATTCCTCTGCCTTGGAAAGTAGGGAAGTTCGTGTTGAAAAACATCAAAAAATTGACAAATTCACAACACATTCTAGCATCTCCAACTTGAGATATGCTGAAATCATAAGAGGGTTCGACCCCTATAATATTTTTTGACAACATTTACAAACACTTGGCCTCGATGATTGTTTTTAAATAAACACCTGCCCAAACACAGAGACAGTGGTGGAAACGGTCCTGCCTCTGATGTCGACGACGTAGACACAGTGAAAATTTGCACTAAAATGTACACACAATAGGGGAAAGGCCCCAGTGACAAGAGTGTTCAATCAACAAATAACACTCCAAAAAGTACGACATCCCAGAGCATCGCTCCAACAGTCCACCACAACAACAAAGAAACTCAGAGTTCTTCAAACGAAGGAGGAGATAACGACCCTCCTCACTCTAAAATTGATAGTTCTCACAAGCTTCCAGTAGAGAAGAAGAGAAAAAAAAATGTGGAGCAGGCAAAAGAGCCAGAAATTTAGAGTGAGAACATGGAACTTGACACTGATCTGGATAGTATGATCCGCTTCCTTGATCAGCCCGAAGACTCCATCCACCATAGACATCCAGTGGACATATCCGTTATCAAGAATTTTGATGAAGATGAGTCCTTCGTGTTCCAGAGCATTGTTTTTGATAGCCAGTCCAAAAAAGTGATAATTGAGAAAAAAGATTTTAAAAATAAGAAAGGAAAATATCGTTAAGAGGTTGACCTTGCCAACATGCGGCCATCCCAAATCTGTCAACTTCACACCGCGAGCGGAGAGGCACTTCAAGATTCCATTGGAGGCATCGAGACCGAGAATGCCAGACTGAAGGACTGGGTCAAGGAATTGGAAGGTGCTTTCATTCCTATGCCATTGCTTGTCAATCCTTTGGCAATAGCCATGTCTGCAACCCCTGCAGCCAACGTAAAAGCATCCTCCACCCTGATCGCATCCTGTAAGGATATGTGGAGAATAATATAAAAAAAATAATGGAATTAGTTACCGAGGTGTGGAAAAGATCACAAACCATCACTTCCCTTGGAACTAGAGCACATAGTTTGCTCGAACTTGCAGGCCGAGTTAAAAGATGAAGAAAATTTCTTCTTAAAAACAGTCATTCCTTTTGGCACCATTGCCAACAATATGACAGAAACAAAAAGAAGAGAACAAGATCTTCCATCCAAAAATTGGATCGGTCAATTGAATGCATGTTGGAAAGAAAAAGTGAAGAACCTGAATCTCATTGTTCAGTCATGTGAACACGCGATATTGAAGAAAGATAAATTATTCACAAGGCTGTCAAATATAGACTTAGCCGGGAAAACCAACGACTTCCAAGACCCCGACTTAATCGCAAACTCCTTGCCCTTAACCAGGCAAGAGTTTGATAAACATGTTGCTATGTTTAAGGCCTTGTCTCTGGAAAATTTTTAAAGCATCCTTCAATTTGATCAAGCTCACGTCCACGACTGGCTAGTCAAATATTCAGTACAGAATGAGGAAATTCATCAGGCTCTCTGTAATCTTTCTATCGACTTCCGAGAATTAGAAAACGATCTTTTCAACATAAAAATCAGGAATGAGATCAACGTCACCCCAATGAGAAGCTACATTGAAGAATGGATCGAAAGGCAATTGAAGCAGGCCAACGATGAAAGGAAACAAGCAGTTGCCATGATTTCAGCAGTCGTCGACGACATCATTGAAACCACAGTCGTTGGCGACATCAATGAAATGACAGCCGCAAGAATATATCCAAAGGACTCATATGTACCCTCACTATAAGTCTACTGATCGCATCCTGCTTTGTTTATCAACCCAGTTATTCCACTTTCTTAAATATAGATGTGTAGGCAAACACTTATACCTTTCCATTTATTTTTTTTACAGGTATTGCACTCTATCTTCTTTCTACAATCTTGTTTCTTGTACATATTTCTCTAATGTCCCACGAGAGCCCCAATCCCAGTCTACATGACAAACGCATTGAAATTCCGATTTATATGTAACAGACTTTAATTTTTTTGTATATTTCAAAATTTCCAGTAGTATGTAACAAACTTTTATTTTTTGACATATTTCAAATAAAAATGTTTTCTTATCTCCTTTAAAATTTATGTTTTCATACATTCTTATCTTTCACCAGTCTCTATGACAAATGCATTTAATTTTTTATATGTAACAGACTTTTATTTTTTTATATATTTCAAAATAAATGGTGCTCTACATTGCAAGCATCATTTACTTATACCCCATGTTCACAAATGCATTTAAATTTTTATATTTCTTATCTCCTTTTAATTTTATGTCTTCATATATTTTTATCTTTCACCAGTCCATATGGCAAATGCATTTAAATTTCCAAATGTATTCTTCCACTGTCAACAAATTTGTAGTTTGTTATATACTTTCAAAAAATAAATGTTTGTTATATACTTTCAAAAAATAAATGGTGATCTACATGCCAATCGTCATTTACTTTTGCCCCATGTTCTGTGATATACATGTTGCACACAACATTTCCGTGATATACATTTTGCATCGAACATTTCCGTCATTTACAATTTGACCCATTTTCCACAATTTGTTTTCTAACCTCGTTGGCAGGGACTACGCCACCACGCAACCTTGTTTAAAGATGTTATGAGAAAGAATTGTTCCCCATAGAAACATCATATCTAAGAAGTATGACTCCTTTAGAAATATCATGAGAAAATAATATCATTGTAAAATCATAATGTTAAACTTGATGAAGAGGTTATTTCCTTTAGAAATAGCATGAGTAAACAATATCATTGTAAAATCATAATGTTAAACTTGATGAAGAGGTTACTTCAATGTAAGATATTAATGTTAAAGTTAGGATGAAGTTACTTTGTTGTAGAAATCTAAAGCTAAAATTTATGATGTGACCACTGCTAAGTTTTATGTACAATTTAATTAATTGCAAGATATTAATATCTAATTTCAAGAGGAGGTTGTCTCACTTCTAAATGGTAATGCAATACTCTTTGATGGGTATCAAGGATTAAAGATTGATTATGTTCCCTTATTTCCACAATTGGTTGAGAAAGATAAGTCCATTCAACATGTGTGTCACATCAATTAGAACCTAGTACAATAAGTAATTAATAGAACTAAAGGTCAATTAGAGGATTGCATTAGAGAATTACAAAATTTTGCACACAATCATACATTGATACACAATGAACCCTAGATACAAACCCCTTAACACAACGAGATCTTAACCATTACAACTCAAGGCACTTTGTACCTCCCAACCCTTATGATAGTATACCCTCTAACCATTATGATGCTATAGCCCTTAAACATTATGATCCTCGAGACAATCACCCCTTAACACAATATGACCCCAATCACACTCTTTCCTAAATACATTATAAAACCTAACAACTATTGGCCATATTTGGCCCACGAGAGCTTCACCTTGTTGACTAATATCTTATTGAGTTCATTCATAAATGGGGGTTTAAAATTGTGAAAATAAAGTCAATATATTGTACGTATTGGGGGGCAGGATGTGGTAGTATTAGAGGGTTACCCAACTTCAAGAGGAGGTTGTCTCACTTCTGAATGGTAATGCCATACTCTTTAACGAGTATCAAGTATTAAAGGTTGATTATGTTTTCCTATTTCCACAATTGGTTGAGAAAGATAAACCCATTCAACATGTGTGTCACATCAATTAGAACCTAGTACAAGAAGTAATTAAGAGGACCAAAGCTCAATTAGAGGATTGCATTAGCAAATTACAATTTTTTTCACACTATCATACCTTGACACACAATGAGCTTGAGACACAAACCCCTTAACACAATGAGATCCCTAACCATTACAACTCAAGGTACATTATACCTCCTAAACATTATGATAGTATACCCTCTAACCATTATGACACTATAGTCCTTAAACATTATGATCCTTGAGACAATCACCCCTTAACATAGTATGACCCTAATGTTAGGTTAAACTTGACTCGGTAAAATAGTCAAATTTGTTAGGTGAACATTAGTGGTTTCAGACACGTGGTATTAGTGACCTATGGTATTTCATGTAATGAAACCTTTAAATAGGCTTAGGAGACTACATTGCAATGTGCTAGGATGTGAGCGGTGAAGTCTCACTTGGTCGGCTTGGTTGGGTTTGGTCAAGGAACCAATAGATCTATTGGTTGTTTTTCCTAGTTTGGGTTATCCAAGATAAATTGTGTGTCTTATGTGTTGTTGCTATGTTCTAGTTGATATTTTTTTATCTCTCTCGTGTTTTATTTACATTCACCCAATCACACTAATCCCTAAATACATTATAACACCTAACAACTATTGACCATATTTGTCCCATGGGGTTATCTGGATTATGTTGAGAACGAAATGAGATACAAACGAAAATATAGCAGAGAACACAGAAATACAATGAAAACAAACTTTTGTTAATGAATAACATAATATTGTAGAACGCAAACTGACTAGAATGGTGGTATTTTATCTTTGAAGAGAAAGAGATGCCAGCTACGCTCATTCACAATAAGCATTACATTACACTCAATTGCATGCTCAAATGACCTCCTTCACCTTGATTATAAATGAGAGGGTGAGAGGAGAATAATTCCCATGATGCATGTGGGATAAATTGGTCTAAGTTTACAATATGCCATAGGCATGTAAAACACCAAGAATTTTCGAGAGGTCACCCATCCTAGTACTACTCTAGCCCAAGTGCACTTAACTATGGAGTTCTAATGGGATTCATTGCATTGATGTTGTAGGCATGTACATAAGACCACTAGGCAATCATTACATGATGGATGTAATTAACAAATGGAGATAGCATTAGCATTATATTATATTCCCCGTAAAAACGGTGAATATCATGGTTTATCAAAACTACAAGCTCAAAAATGTTGATGCAGTGGAAAAGGTGGATTTCCACCAAGATCCACCTAGATCAGTCCCCCCCCCTTAGGAAGCAATGGTCCCCATTACATCAAGTTCCCTTGGGAGATGGTGAAACTTTTGCTGAATCTGAACCTTGGTGAGTAACTTGCCTTGTTGAAGTAGTTATCATGTTTGTGCTTGGAATTATCTTGTTGAAGGATGTCATGAAACTATTGTTGGAGAGACTAGATCCATTAAACAAATATGGTTGCATGATCTACCTTGGTCTGAGTGTAGGAGGACTCTGTTAGTGAATATTTAGAAGGAAGAGTTATATCAATGGGGGCTAATGGCTGGAACCCTAAGCACACCTGAAAAGGGTTAAGTAAAATAGATCTATGTTGAACATATGGAAGACTTTTATTCTCTATAAGGAAGCGTCTATATATTGGACCATTGGATAAGGGAGAACTGGGCACCAAGTCAACATAATGATTGAATTGGCAGTGCAGAGGCACCCCTGTAGATGAAAACATATCTTTGTGCTCCTCTACAATCTTGTTGACCTGATTCTATTTTATATAAAGGTACTGGGATGAGGATGTGGTGGTTGTTGTGACCTTCTATTCACCTTCTGATTGGATCGTGAAGAGGGAAAACTTTGTGGTATGAGAGATTAATTTGTGGCATTGTTTTGTTGAGATCAATGAAATGGAAATAGTCATATCTGCCTTTGGTATCTTGTAGAGCTGACCCCCTAGAGTAACAATGACACTACAGGGTTGAGACTCATAAACAACGTGACGTTTCCATATATATGGTTGTCCTAAAAGAACATCACAGACTTCAAGTGGGGAAACATCACATAGTACCTCATCTTTGAAGGGATTGATGTTGTAGGGTGGGTGACATTGTTGGTTGGTGTGGATGTCTTGTCCCCTACTCAACCATCCTATGGTGTATGGTTGGGGGTGTGGTATTGTTGGAAACTTCATTATTTTGACGACCTCAGCTGAGATCAGTTTCTTCGGAATCTCGTTGTCAACAATGGAATGCAGTGGGGTCCCCTTCCCACATTTGTGAATGGAAGAGGTGCTTCCCCTCCTTAGACTCCTCTTGTTCTTGTTCTTCTGGTTGGATTGTTGTGGCCTCGATGGTAGCAGTGGGCTCTGCATCGATGATCTGTTTCCATTTATTGTGCTCTGAATTAGAGTCCAAGTTAGGTTCTAATTCTTTTTCTTTGAGCTCAGCCACCGATGACTGTTTTGAGTGACATTCATCAATGGTGTACCAGGGAATTTTATGGAACTCATGTCACTTTCCGGTGTCATTCTTCGACTTCCCATCACCCTTCTTAGTTGACATATTGGACTGATTTTCTTGAGATTGACTCTCCTTCATTAGGGTTTCCTTTTCCATGCTTGTGTTGTTGTGTATTTCCAAACCCGAACTCCTGCTTACTCCATTGCTTGAATTTCTGCTCAATTTTTGTTGCATATCGATAAGCATCTCCCGGTGAGGAGATGTCCATGAAATACATATTTATTTGGATATACTTGTGTAGGCCATTGTACTACTTCAAAACCATATGTCTCTTTGAGTCTATGATACCCAACCTTAAGCGTAAGGTATGGAAGATGTCAGTGTGTTCTGGAACTGGCTGGTCTCTTTCCTAACACAAAGTCACCCATCTCATACACTGGTCATCATAACTTCCAATAGGGTATAAATCCTCCTTGAGAGCATCCACAAAAGCTACCCAGGTGGGTTCTTTCCTGAATGGCATAGATTTATCCACAATGTACCTCTCCCAATAACCTCCCCACCAAGATCTGACATGGGGAAGGGATTTAAGGAGTGCGAAGGTGATATTTTCGTTGTCATAAATTTTTTGGACAAAGTAATAACATTCTAGCATATTCAACCATTTTTATATAGCATATGCATCTATTTGGCCTTCAAATAAGGGGATATCAAAATTTAATTGTACCTTGAAGGGCATCGTACCTCTGAAATGACTACTTGTCGAAGATACCTCGACCACTATAGGTAGTCATTGTAGGATCTGGGATAAGTTGTCCATCATCTCGTTCCTCTATCGTGCAAGGGATTCCTCGAGTAATGTCTTGAAAGGATCTCCTACTTTGTCATCTCTCTTTTCTTCATCCATGGGAGGTCACTTGGGATGGCGAGATTGGTTTCCTCCAAGTGAAAATAGCTCGAGACCCAACTCTCTATACCCTGACCTCATCAGAGACATGCACTGAGAAGTAACAAGGAGAAGATTGTTATGATACCACTTATCCATATTATGTTGAGAACAGAATGAGATACAAACAAAAATATAGTAGAAAACACAAAAATACATCTAAACACAACTTCTATTAATGAATAACATAATGTTGTAAAATACAAACTGGCTATAATGGTGGTAGCTTATCTCTAAAGAGAAATAAATGTCAACTATGCTCATTCGCAATAAGCATTACATCACACTCCATTGCATGCTTAAATGACCTCCTTCACATTGATTATATATGAGAGGGTGAGAGAAGAATAATTATATATGAGAGGGTGAGAGGAGAATGAAACCCTTAATTATTAATCCCTGATAATGGTTAACTATTGTTGAACATGTTGATAATGGTTTACCACCTTGAATATATTGATAACATTGACCATATTTTACCATATTGACCATGATGATCTACTAAACTCAAATTCCTTCATTTACTAACCCCCTTACCCTCTAATATCCTACACACTATAACCTTAACCCCTATGATCCTTGACATAAAAAACAACTCATAAAACGCTCTAACCCCTAACCAATACGACCTTTGACACACAATTCTCCATAACCACGATGATCCCCAAACACACTAACCCCCTTGCACACACTTTAGCCCCTACTTTGTGTGGCCATGGAAAAACGTTTCCCCCATAAACACTAACCCTCTAACTCCTTACATAATATACCCCTTAAAACTTGTGAACCCCAATATGATAAAATACCTCTAAACCACTTTAACCCTTGACTCATATGACCCTAAACACAAATTTCCTCATAACCATAGTGACCCTCAAATATACTAATCCCCATTAACACACTTTGACCCCTACCCTTTATATCCCTTGCACAAAATTTAACCCCTGCCTATTATGTCCCTAGATGCGCTATGCCTCCCACCCCTTACATACTATACCCCCTAACTCTTATGATCCATGACATGACTATTGACCCATAAAAGAATTTAACCCCTAGCTAGTACAACCCTAGACACACATTTACCCTTAACTACAATGACCCCTTAGCTCCATATCCCCCTTACACACACTTTGACCCCTGTGTCCCATTATGGCCCTAGACACATTATGCTTCCATCCATACAAACTCCTCTAACTCCTTATACATTATAAACCTTAACCCTTATGACCTTTGACATGACAATTAGTCATTGAAACACTTTAACCCTAACTAATATAACCTCAGACACACATTACCCCCATAACTATAATGACCTTTGAATATACTAATCCCCCTCAACACACTTTGATCACTACCAATTATGGCCTCGTATGCACTAATCCCCCATCCACACTAATCCATATAACTCTTTACACACTATACCCCTAAGCACTATAGTTTATGATATGACAATTAACCCCTAAATACATTAACCATTAACTACTAACACTGTAAACACACATTACCCCATAATCACAATGACCTTTAAACAAACTAACCCCCCTCAATCCCCCTCAACAAACTTGAATCACTACCAATTATGGCCTCATATGCACTAATCTCCCATCCACACTAATCCATATAACTCTTTACACAATATACCCATAAGCACTATAGTTTATGACATGACAATTAACCCCTAAAATACTTTAACCCTTGTCTAGTAGCACTTTAAACACACATTATCCCACAATCACAATGACCCTTAAACACACTAACCCCCCTCAAAACACTTTGACCCTTACCTATTATGRCTCCAAATACATTGCACCCCATCCACATTAACCCCTCTAGCTAGTTAGACACTATAACCCTAAGTGATATGTCCCTTGTCACAACAATTCACCTTATAAAATTAAATTATATGAATTGTGAAGCTTCTACCTAAAGTCTCATTCAAAATTTTACTAATGAGTACATRAAAATATAGTGRAAATGATTTTGATTCCTTCTGGAAAGTTTATTGAGCTAAGAGACTCTTTCTACAAACCAATACAARGAAGATGTGTAATTGTTTAGCATGGAGTTGACACCTGACACACACACACAAGGAAAGGTTYGCATATCWARAAATTTGATCTCTCTCAACACTTGATAAATCCAAAGTTAAATRGTATTAATTTTTWAAGTAAGTAATTAGAAAAAAATYGTACATTTTAAACTTTAAAAATATATTAAWTTTTTTGTGTTAATCCTATATATTATATATTGAGTGTGAGTTTATTACCGTTTAAGTAATTACCATAGTTATCAATTACAATCGAAACTATCTTTGTATTACTATTACTTAATTCTTTTTACGATATATTAAAGGTGAGTAAAAATATTTTTTTATTGGTTTAATTTAAAAATAAATAAATTATCTTTAAAAATTTTGAATTTCTAATATTAATTTTGATTTAGGTATTATGATGGTACATAAATATTTGGTTAATTTCAATATTATGATGATACATAATTGTTTTGGATATATTTAATTTGTTTTAAGTATACTTATAAAACCATTTAAAAATACAAAACTGGGAAAGGGTTTTAAACAACCAACATGCAAAGGATGAGAGTTGGGCCGAGTCAACAATTTTGGCTTCAGATCCACTGTGGTTTAAACCACGAAAAATTAAATGCTTTGTAGAGAGATGCTTATTGATTGCCCTTGAAGATTTGGAAAAAACATTAATTATGGAATTGGCAACATAAAACAATTCATTTACTTATGGTTCGAGATCTAATGATGTAAAACCCAGTATATAAAGGATTAAATATTATATAGCGAGATGCTTATGGAAACTTGATCTAATTAATACATTAAACTAAAGAAAATTTAAACATTTGATTCAAATTGAATTTAATGGTAATTATATATATATATATATATATATATATATATATATATATATATATATATATATATATATAAAATAGTTAGATTGTTTTATAAATATTTTTGTAAAGGTTTTTAAATTTGAAATTTCTAATGAAAAATATATTCCAATTTGATTTCTATGATTTAATTTAATGTTTTTAATTTGATTTATGTAATAGGTTGTAGAAAATTAAATTAAAAGGGGATGACTTTTTTATCTTTACGCGATGTAAAATAATTTATAAAATTATAAAATAAAACTATAATTTATAATTATATATATATAATTTTATTTTAAAAATTTAATGATGATGATGATCAATTTTTATTTGGACTAATTAGTTTATCACAAACTTTAAGAGAGTAAGGGATTACTTGATATTTTTTAGAATTTAGTTTATGTGCTCAAAAAACATTAAGAGAAATTTTCTAAGATCATTATAGTTTTGTTGACTTAAAAGGTTAGGAAGGTTGGTAGTGTGACAAATATTTTGAAATTGAGATCTAATCTGGGTATAGGTTGGACAATCTAAGAGAAAGTGTTTTTCATCTTCAACCTTCTTAGTATCACAAATGTGACACACTCTTTCATCCCATGGCGTTTTAAGAATTGACCAACGTCCAATTTCACTATGGAGCTCGTGAGAATTTGTTCTTATCTCAACAAGGCTTATTTTTTTCCTTACACTTGTCAAAACAGAGAGATAATTTTGATCTTTTAGGTTATGATTGATTGCATCTTTATAATACCTTAATTTTCTTTTTTCCTCTAGGTTTTTATCACACCATATATCACTTGCATGAATTTAATGTAGATAGGGAAGATAACAATCATTTCTCCCAACCACCCCAACTAAACCTAATTGACAAAACTTTGTATGTTCTTTATTTAAATCTTCAAAATGAATAGCATATTTAAGTATCTTCAACATTGAAACAAATTAGAGTAATGTTATCATTGATATACATTAAAAAAAAAATTTAGTTCTTATTATTTTTATATAAGTGAATATTAAAATTATATTATACAAATACCCATTTTAATATTAAAGATGAAAATTTGAACTTTACCTTTATTATAAATAATTTTTTAGGTAAAGTAAGAAAAAATTATATTAATATAAACAAGATGTACATAGATGCCTCAATTGTATCACTTATCAAAAAGATCATGACAACCTTTTGCAATAAAAAAGAACAAGAAAACTTGCCTACCCCAGAACGAAAACCATGCTAGAAAAAGCATAATTTGTCTTAAAATATGAAGTTTGTGTGAACAAATATGTCTGAAAGGACTGCTAAGACTTCCTATGATAGAAAAAACTTGGTATAAAAGTAAATTGAAAAAACTACATTGCATGTTGCAGTACAGACTCCCCACTTACATTATCGTGTGGGTTGTCCAAGCTTTCATATCGACATTGCACCCTATCCGTGCCATTAACTGCAATGACCCATTGTTCATATTGAACTATATACCCCTTGGATGTCGTAGTGTGTAAGTCGACCACTTGTGGCATGGAGTTAAGGGTCGTCACCTACGTGCATGCCACAATATCATGTGGTCGTATTGACACCACATCCAGGGAAGAGAAATCTGCATGAGCCATTGAAAGGCATGCTTTCTTGAGGGGACGAGGGGGGGGGGGGGGGGGGGGGGGGGGGGCTGGAGCTCATCCCAATTATAATCAATAGACACAAGAGGATTAACGAAGCTTACATTGGCTAGAACATCAACCACTTTGCTAGCCTCTCACTTGACATGTGAGGGGACAAGGGTCGATATGCGAGGTAGGATAGAGCTAAGAAGATCAATGAGATTTTCCAATTTCCAGTGGGTGGAGAGTTTGGATGGAGCAGATCCCCATTGGAGCTTGGAGAGCATGTGAATGATGGGCTTGGAATTTCCTTCTGTAATAAGCTTGGAGGACTGATGCATGCTGGAAACCTAAAGACCATGAATGATGGCTCAAAGTTTTGTTGCATTGTTGTAATTGATACCCTTGTGACCATAGACGATTCTGAGGATTTTGCTTGAGCTATCTCGGAAAACACCACCATAACTAGCAAGCCCACCATTGTGTTTGGAAGCACCATGAAAATTGAGCTCTATGAAACCTGGAGGGGGGGAGACCAAGACAAAGGGATGGATGGTTGGGGGCTGTGAATGGAGGATGAAAGAGAGAAGGAAGGGGAAGAGGGTAACCAAAGAGAGAGAAGGGATTGCTCATGCAGTGACCATTTGATGTCTTCAGGGTCCCATTTTTCTTTTAGGATAGTCTCCTCGATGTCTTGCTAATTTGGCTCCAGATGAAGGTCAGATGCTGAGACTCATCCTTGAAGATTCTTCTATTACTCTCCTTCCAAATCTCCCATAGTAAGAAACCTGGGAAAAGTTGCCATATGCGATTTAGTATGGGATTTCTAAAGCAATTGTCCCTCCAAGAGGAGATGGTAGATTAGACAGAGTCCTTGATGTGGTTAGTTTGTCAAAAGGTGATGGATACTTGGTCCTAGAGGGATTTGTTGAAGGAACAAGTATTGAGGAGATGTTCCATGGAATCTTCACTTTGATGACATAACATAATCCTAGGTCCATAGAAACCTCGTTTTTGGAGATGATCCCAAGTGAGGATTTTCTTGTCAGCAACCTGCCAGAGAAAGGTGGTCACTTTGGGCCAAATATTTGACTTCCAAATTTTCCTCCAAATGTCATCTTTGTATGCTTATTTTAGAGTGAAGCAGCCCGCGAGACGATATCCCCATCTTAGTTTGTCTTCTTGAGAAGAGATATATATTTTCCTTTGACTGAGGTTTCCATCAGTGAGGACAAAAGGGGACGATCCTGGAGGGGAATGTGGTCTAGATCTAGGTGTCATGAGTGCCAATTAGAATCTGTTGAGATTGGAGACCAATAATCCTTGACGAGCCTCCCTTGAAGAATTTGAAAAGAGACTTTCAAGGGGGCTAGCGACTGATTAGATTGAATAGAAGGAAGTTGCTGCCATGAATCTTCCCAAAAAAGAGTTGATTGTCCATCTCAGATTTCCCAAAAACTATGTTGTTTGAATGAGAGTTATATTTTTCCAAGCAGTATTCCAGATAAGGGAGCCTGAATGAGTGTTCATCATTTGATTAAGTTTAGAGGAGATGATTTGATTTTCATATTTCGGTTTCCAAAGGCCACTTCAAATTTCTCCTTTGTTTTGTATCCACCTCCGCCATGTTTTTTCTCCCAATGTTTTGTTAATAATTTTAGGATCCGCAAGGTGAAGACCCTCTTTTAATTTTGGTAGGCATAAGGTGTTCCAGGAGACCAAGGCCCATTTTTTGGATACTTGAGCTCCCTACCACGGGAATTTCCTTTGAAGGGCTATGACTTCTTTGAGAATTTGTTTGGGAGTAGCTAACGCTGAGAAGAGATAAAGAGGGATTAGTTGAGAACATATTTGAGTAGGACAAGGCGACCAACAATGTTGAGGGTACAAAAGGTCCAATTGGAGAGATTTTTTTTTAGCCTTGAGAGGAGATATTCCCAAGAACTATTGTGCATTGTAGAGGTGAGCAAGGGGACCCCACGGTATTTGGATGGAAGGGAGATCCTGGATTAACCGAGAATGAAAGAGACATGGAATTGGACAAAGAGAAGAGTGTTGAAGAAGAAGATCTGGGACTTTAGGTGATTGATTGAGGTGCCTGAGGCTTCGATGAAGTCATCAAGAAATTTTTTAAAGGCTCTTGCTTCCCTCATAGAGAGTACACCCATCAACATGGTATCATCAACAAATTGGTTGTGGGTCAAGGGATCATCTCAGTGGTGGAGAGTCGGGCCATGTATCTTATGAGTTGTTGTGGTGGCTTTGAGTCTACGACCTAACCCTTCAATCATGAGTACAAACAAGAAGGGGGAAGGGGGTCCCCTTGGTGGATGCCACGAGAGGGATGAAAAGGAGAGGAGGGAGCACCATTTTTCAAAAGAGAAAAGAAAGCAGAGGATATGAGGGCCATGATCCATTTGACCCATTCTTGATGAAACCCGAAAGCCAAGAGGATTTTCCGTGTGTATTGTTAGTAGAGCTTATCAAAAGGCTTGGACATATCCAACTTGATGAGCATGCTCGAGGTTTTTGTGGTTTTTAAGGTGTGAGAAACTTCATGGGATAAGATAATGTTGTCCAAAATTTGGTGACCTTCCACATAACCAAACTGTTCGAGGGTGACCAGGGTGGGTAGAAGGGGTTTAAGGCAAATGACAATAACTTTAGAGATGATCTTGTATATGGCATTGCAAAGGGATATGGGGCGGAATTTGTTAGGGTCTGCGACCTTTTCCTCCTTGGGAATGAGGGCGGGGAAGGTGGCATCCAGGTATGGAAGGAATCTTGAGATCGTTTGGGATTCTTGCACAAGGGTCCATACATCCATTTTTATCACAGACCAACAATGATAGAAAAATTAAGAGGTGAAGCCATTAGGGCCTAGAGATTTTCTTGGGGCCAAAATGAAATTGGAAGGCTCAACTTCTTCCAGGGAAACGAGCCTCATAAGGATATCATTTTGCTCCTTTGAGATCGAGTTGCGGATATTTTGAGTGATGGAATGGATGGCAGTTGAGCAGTCCTGCTGATATTCAGTGAGTAGATCCTGAAAGAAAGAGGTTAGCTCTTGTTCAATATCAGAGTGAGAAGTTAGCATGCTACCTTGGCTAGAGGTGATATGAGTGATGTGATTGGAATGGCATCTTTGGATCATGGAACAATGAAAGAATTTGGTGTTGCACTCCCCTTCCTTAAGCCATTGGATTCACAATTTCTGTCACTATTGGATTTCCTCTTGATTTTGTCGATCCTTGATTTGAGATGCAAGGGTCTTCTCTTTTTGGGCTAGCTCTGGAAATAGACCATGGGAGATGATCTGCTTTTGTATCTCTTCCATTTGGGACTCTAAAATTCACTGTCTTGTTCCAAACTTTTATGCTTTTCTTGAGGATCTTGAGGAGTTGTTGGAAGTAGTACATGAGAGATCCATTGGCTACTTGGGCCTCCTCCAACCAAAATTTGACATTATTGAGGAAGTCTGCATGGGAGAGCCAAAATTTATTGAACCTGAAGGGTCTTTTATGAGGCTTAATGAGGGTGTCGAGGGAGAGGAAAATTGGCCAGTGATACGACCCCACCGTAGGGAGAAATTTGGCTTCCATGTGCATCACAGAGAGCATGAGATATTCTGAAATAAAAAAATCTATTAAGTTTACAAGCTACTTGATGAGATCCTCCATGACAACTATTCCAGGTGTAAATACCATTACTTGTCTCTAGATCAACTAATTTTGAATTTTGGATGAAGTCCTTGAAGGTCAAGTGCTCAAAATCTAGGCACCTGAGACTCCCTTTCTTTTCCTCCAGAGAAGTGATGAAATTTAAGTCGCCACCCACTAGCCAAAATTGTGGATGTACTAGGTCTGAAATATTTTGCAGTGGTTGTAGAAACTTAAGTTTTTCTCCAAGTTGTTGAGGTCCATAAACATTAGTGAAGAACCCAAAGGTTTCTTCTCCTAAAGGTTGAAAACTGGTTGTAAAACTATATTTAGTGCAGAAAAAAAATCCAAACAAGAATCTTGTCTAGATTCCATAGGAGTGCAAGGCCTCCCGCTAAACCTATAGAATCAATGGCCATAAAGCAACTTTTTTTCCAAATTTTGGAAAGAATGTTTTTGAGAACAACCCCAAAACATTTTATTTCCTGTAGAATAAACGTATCTGGTAATTTTGAATGCAAGTTGTTTCGTTAGAACCTATGCTTTCTCTTACCATTGAGGCCTCAAATATTCCATGAGACTACTTTCATTGGAAATTGGGAGAAGGTTGAAATGTGTTTGTTATTAAACATTTCGGCCCCGAATTAACTAAGATGTTGCCTATTTCTTACAGGAGCTAAATATTTGATTTCTGACCTCGTCTTTTATCCTCAGGTTTTTTTGGGGCTTAAGCTTACTGGGTTGGATACCCAGATTTGGGATTGGATTGGTAGTGACAAAAGACCCTAGGGATTCTTTTCTCCTCTTGTGGAGGGATTTTAGAATGCACTGGATGTGCTATGGAGGTATGGATTGCATGTCCTACCTTCATATGACATTGACAATGCTTTGCAGATCTATACCATCTAGCTCCATTTCATCCAGTTCTAGGTCCAAACCATCGTCATTTTCTTGCATCATAGGAATATCTTCCAAGGGAGGCATGTCAGAGGGGAAGACAAAAGTTTTAGGTTTTTTGGGGTTTGTAGGGTTAGGAGGGGGACCATAGGATTTACAACTTTTGGGATTGTTGGAAGTTGGAATCTCTTCAATGATAAGGGTAGAGTCGGAGGGGAGGTTGTTGAGAGAATCAAAGCTATTTTTGAGACCAAAGTTTTTGGAAGGACCAGAAGGACCTTGAGGGATATACTTGCTGTTGGATTTGCGTCGAGAGGATATCTTTGTGAATCCCTCATTGTCTTTTTTAGGTTTGGATTTGGAGGGCTTGGGAGGATTCAACAATGGGTAGTCCTTGTATAGGTGTTCATGCTCATGATAACGATGATAGAGAAAATGGATGAATTCATAGTCCAGGGTTTGAATGCATTAGATGTCTTGGAAGCTCAGACAGATTGAATAAAGTATGGGAACATAAGCATTCATATATATGCATATTCTTGCATAGGCTATGTAGTGGCCTTGCTTGGTTGCCTCGGATGATTTCACATAGGTACCCATGGTGTTGCCTATGCCTGCTAGGATTTCTCCTTCCCAGTACTCCTAAGGGAGGGAGTAGAGGCGAACCCAGACTAGGGCATAGGAGAAGTCCTCCTTGTGAGGCTTAAAATTGTCTCTCCAATAACAGAGGTGTAAACCTGCTGAACTGAAGAAATATGGGCCATTCTCAAAGATTCACTCTCTTTCTTGGGGGTTTTCTAAAACAATAGTGAAGAAACCTTTTGAGCCAAGTTTAAGTTCAAAATGACAGGTAGGTTTCCAACGAGAGTTGATCCGGGCGACCAGATCTCTCTTAGTTGGCTAGATACCTAGAAACTTATCTATTATTGCGTGATCTTTCATGAATTTCACATAAGAGCTAAGCCAATTCGAGAGGATCTCGTATCTTGGTGTTTCAACCAGTTTTAGGATGCATTGGCCCAGTTTCCACTTTGTTGTTCGTCCAGGTGGAGCCTCAGAGTTTGGCATGGGTTCTTCAAGCGGGGAGTTGATGGCATCGACAATGTCGTTGCTTGGAGAGGTTGTGGTGGGTGAATCTTCTCCATGAGAACTAGATCAAATATAACGATAGCAAATGCATATAAGAAAGCTTGTAACGATAGAAGATGCATAAGAGTGCTAAGCCCTAGCATACAATTTTTATATAAAAATAATATTATTCATTAATCCAAATCAAATATTAATATAATGATATTCTTCTACAAAAATTCAAATCCCTTAAAAATATATTTTATTCTTAATCTAAATTATCTTCTTGTGTGTAACTTCTTTCATGAGCAAGATGAAATTCACATGTAATATTAAAAAAAAACACTAATAACAAAAAAAAAAATCAATATACACCATAAATAAAATAATTTTATTAAATATTTTGATCTCATATATTAATATTTTATATACTATTATTTTATATAATAAAGCATTCCCTATTCCTTATCTTGTACTTATATTTATGTTTATTGTTAAATTAAAATGATTAAAATGAATTATTTTATTTATTTTTAAATTAAATTTATTAAAATTAATCCAAATTAATTATGAGTACATTCTCTTTACTCGAACAAAGTTCCGTATGCTTTGCGTGTTCTGGTTCGAAAGATTAAGTATATTTGGAGATTGGAACAAACTGGTCTCATTGATATATAAGTGATACAAACGTATCCATGAACATACATATTATTCTAGAACCTTCTAGAACCTTCTTCTGAACCAATTGGAATGCCCCCACATTTTCACTCAGTCACGTTATTCCATTGTGGAAACATCCATCTATCTCCCGGTCTGATAATCTTCTGTCCCACTGCTGTTTTTATCAACTCGTAATATTCTTTTCTTGTCACCATATTGTTGTTTGAAATTCGTGTTGTTATTGCTGCGGACCAACTGGCAAGGGAAGCTGATATATCTTGGTTTATATATAAAGGTGGTTTGATTGTGTATATACCATGGTTTATATATAAAGGTGATTTGATTGTGTATATATCAGCTAATGCAGCATTGAATGTTGAGTAGCAGGTTGATTATTTCTTATGTTTAATTTTCGGGTTCAATCGAAATGAAGCGATCTTTGTGTTTTAGGAAGTTTTATGATTTTAATGATTGGTTTTGTTTTGTGCCAAATTTGTATAGGTGTTATTGATATTGACATTATTCATTAAATTAATTATTGAAAGTTTAGTATTTTTTCTTGTTCATTGAATATCACATCATTTACTATTCATGAAAAAGATAATCATTGACTTAGTACATAATACATATATATTACTTTGATTCAAAAACATTAATCTCATATAAAAATCACAATTTTGACTAACAATAAATTTGCATTTATTTTTAAAAGGTTCATCATTTTAACAAATATCAAGTTTGCATTTATTTATTTTAATTGTTTGATATGATTGTGCAATCTCATCCAAAACGCAATTTCTAGAACATTTGAGATGAACACAAATCTATGTGTACCACTAACCCATGATTTCTGGATAAAGACACTCATCCGTTTGGATTTCCAAAACCAGATTTTTGAAAAGAGATAGTGTGATAAATAGCTGCAACTGGCATTCAACTCAATCCAGCTGATCATTCTTATCATTTTCAGCATTCTGGCTTCTCATTTTTCAGTTGTTTTTCACCTTTGGAGATCTCTGTAGGAAGTATATACACTTTGTTGTAGTTTAAATGTTTTACATTTTGGTTTTTTTCTGGTTATATTTTCTAGGGATATTCAGCATGCTGAATCTATTTTTCTATATTTAAAAATGGATTTTAAACAACAGAAAATAGTGATTTCGTGCAGATTTATGTCATTCAATTCGAACAAAATAAAATTAAAAAGTAGAACAATTAGACAAAGCAATACTATATCCAGATCCGCTATCATTTTGTTATTAACATAGACCTGTTTAAAGTTTTGATATTATGATTAACAACAACAAAGTAACATAAATAACAACACTATTAACATATATTTTACTTTTTACTTTTTTCCGTGATTAGTTTTGTTTTACTTTTTTTAGTCATCAGTTTTGTTAAAAATCTAATTTGAATTTTAAATTTAGAAAAATAGTTGAAATTACAGATATCAATTGTTGAAATTGCATAATTATTTATACATTCAGTAATTGTAATTTAGAAACACAATTTGAATAATTCAAATTTACATATATGATAATGATAAAAAAGAGTTAAATATTTAGACTTGAAGGAAAAGGTTTGTCAACAATATCAATATAATTAAGTTTATATTATTTTTAATAGCTTAGTCTAAACTTTTTATCTTTTGGCTCTTTTTTGGTGATTTTTTCCGTTTGATTTTACTGGAAATCAGGGGAGGAATGGTTGGATCTGCAAATTTGAGTGGTTGAGTTTGTATAATAAGAGTGCCCCAGGAGTTTCTGAATCCATTTATGCATTCAAAAATGTATTTTAAACAACAAAAAATAGCTATTTTGTCCACATTTACATGACCAAATTCATCTTAAAAACTAAATGATAGAACATTTAGCCAATGCCATTTTTAATTAAATACAATGTTTCCATTCTATCACATATGTCGTACAATCTCCAGAATCATGCAACAACATTGTTTTCTAGGTGATGGCTATGGCCTTACAATCATGAAAAAATATAAAAAAGACAACCACTTTGAGTAGGGTAGGAATTTCAAAACTAAATCACCAATCAAATTTGATGGTTTGATAACTATGGTGCACTATTAGTCAAATTTGTTGGTATAAAAAAGACAACCACTTTGAGTAAGGTAGGAATTTCAAAACTAAATCACCAATCAAATTTGATGGTTTGATAACTATGGTGCCCTGTTAGTCAAATTTGTTGGTTTAATAACTGTAGTGTGTTGTTTTGAGGGTTTTAACTAAAAAAGTTGAGAAATAAAAGAGATTTTTAATTGTATTTAATGAACAAATTGCTCCATAATGTTTGTCAAATTTCATTTATGAAAATGCAATCAATAATATTTCAATTTGTAAATAGATCATAATGTTAAATTTGACCATCAATAAATATCCAATAATAACTAAAAGATATTTAATTTAATATTTTTTTTAATGTTAAATTTTACATCATAGAATCTAAACAACTTTAAATTAAATTAGATTGTCTAAAACTCAACTTATACATTATTAAATATTCCAAATTAAATATAAAAAAGTTATTTAAATTATACAATTAAACATCAAATTGTATAACTACATTAATTTACTTCAATTCTTATTAAAATAAATTAAAATAATTTCCATAACATATTTTTCACGATTCCTACAAGATAATGATATATTAGATTTCCATTATATCCATTCTCCCAATACATCCTCGAACTAAGTATTCGACTCATAGTTAAACCTTTCCATCCAACCCGAGTTAGAAATAGGCATTGATGAGTTTAGAGAGCACACAACCCATGATAACTTTTACATCGAATACAACAAGATTTACTATAGCAACATGTGATTTTTTAATGAGTACAAGGGCATTATCCATCATACAATGATGGGTTTCCCTGTTCAACGTGCTCACCCACTATCTCTATGGGCCTATTAGGTGTGGTCCGTGACCTAACACAACCCCTCGTTCATGAATCTTCAGGGACCTTTTGACTTGTGTGTTTAGATATGCTTCTTATCACCATGAATTGTATCCACTCCTTACATGAAATTTAAAGTGTTATGTGGACTATAGTTGCTAAAGCCTCTAAGACCCAAACAAAAGTTGGTTGATTATTGGTTCTCTTTTTCAAATCAAAGATACTTTTATGAAATCAAATCAAAGAGACTTTTATTTTCATAGGGAAAATTGAGTGTTTATTTTAAAAGTTCCTTTCACATCATTTTGAAACTTTTATTTACAAGACTTTTCTTTTTAAAGGGAACTATGTACATCATTTTTCTACACTCCCTTTTTTGTGGGGTCTTTGATATATGTCTTGTTTACATAGTTTGTAGCTTCTTAAACAATTTGTTAAATTAATAATTTTATATTATATAAATTTTTCGTTTTTTTTTATTATTATAGTTGAATTTGTTGGGAAATAAGAATCACTCCTTGAAAGATGTTATAAAGAAAAAGAATTGTTCTTTGTAGAAACATCATATCCAAAAAGAAAATCTTCATTAGAAAGGCGTAGTCTAAACGTTTTATGTTTTGGATTTTTCTAGCAATCATCACTGAATTTGGTTATACAATTGTTGGTGAAGTCAATTTTTTTTAAAATTAAATGACATTTTTAAATGCATAAATGAATTCAATGCCCTAAATAACCCCTAGAAAATCTTGATTATACAGAGTCAACAACTCAAATCTGTAATTCCAACAATTCTTGGTTGGATTTCGAGCAATATTGGTCAAAAAGTGTTTGAAAATAATCCAAAATGTAGAACGTTTAGAGTATGTCCTTTAGAAATACCACGAGCAAACAATTTCATTGTAAAATCATATTGCTAAGCTTTATGAAGAGGTTACTTTGATGCAAGATATCAATGTTACTTTATGAAGAGGTTACTTTGATGCAAGACATTAATGTTAATGTTGGGATGAGGTTACTTTGGTGTAGGAATCTAAAGCTACAATTCATGATGCAACTACTACCAAAATTTATATGCAAGTTAATTCATTATAAGACATTAATACCCAACTTTGAGAGGAGGTTCTCACTTTAGAATGGTGATTCCTGACACTTTGATGCGTATGAAGGATTAAAGATTGATTATGTTATCCTATTTCCACAATTGGTCGACAAAGATACACCCATTCAACAATTGTGTCACATCTATTAGAACCTAGTATAAGAAGTAATTAAGAGCACCAAAGGTCAATTAGAGGATTGCATTAGCAAATTTCAAATTTTGCACACAATCATACCTTGACGCACAATGATCCCTCAACATGACCCATAATCATTATGACTCAAGGCACACTATGCCTCCTAACCCTTATGATAATATACCTTCTAACCATTGTGACACTATATCCCTTGAACATTATGACCCTTGATACAATCACCCCTTAACACAATATGACCCCAATCACACTAGTCCCTAAATACATTATAACACCTAACAACTATTGACCATATTTGGCCATATTGAACATGGTTGACCATATTGAGCACATTGACCCACTAACCTTTAATCCCCAACTAACCTCCCAACCCACTAAACCATATCGACATATGTTGACTAATGTTGATTATGAGTGAACATAAGTAATTCAAATGGCACCCTTAGTCATTAATCCTTGATCATGGTTGACCACCTTGACTATATTGACCACATTGACCATATTTTACCATATTGAACACACTGATTTAGCAATGTCGAATCCCTTAATTTACTAACCCCTTCCCTATAATTTCATACATAATGTAATGCTAACCCGTATGACCCTTGACATAATAGTGTACCCATAAAACATTTTAACCCCTGACCAATATGACCCTAGACACACATTTCCCCATAACCACAATGATCCCCTACACACACTTTGAGCCCTACTTTTTGTGGCCATGGACAAACTCTGCCCCCATACACACTAACCCTCTAATCCCTTACACAATGTACACCCTAACTCCTGTGAACCTTGAATCTATGATAAATTAGACCCCTAATACACTTTAACCCCAAACACACATTTCCTTATAACACACTGAACCTTAAATATACTAACCCCAATTAACACACTTTGACTCTTACCCCTTATAACCCTAGTCATGCTACACCCCCATCCACACTAATACATATAACCCCTTACACATTATACCCACTAACTCCTAATATGACCCATGACATGACAGTCGACCCCTTAAACACTTTAACCCCTAACCAATATAACCTTGACAAATGTTTACTAATGACCCTCAAACACACTTTAACCCCTACCCATTTTGTCTCCATATGAACTATCCCTCCCACACCTTACATAATATATCCCGTAACGCTTATGATCCATGACATGACTATTTACCCTTAAAATAATTTAACACATGGCCAATACAACCATTTACACACATTTCCCCATAACCACAATGAACCCTTAACAAACAAACTCCCGTATACAAGGATTTGACCCCTACATCCCATTATGGCTCTAGACACATTATTCTTCCATCCGCACTAAACCCTCTAACCCCTTATACATTACACATCTTAACCCTTATGACCATTTACATGACAATTGAAAGTTAAAACACTTTAACCCTAACTATTAAAACCTTAGACACACATTTCCCTATAACTACAATGACCTTTGAATATATTAACCCCCCTCAACACACTTTGACCACTACTAGTTATGGCCTCATATGCACTAATCCCCCATCCACACTAACCCATATAACTCTTTGCACAATATACTCCTAAACTCTATAGTCTTTGACATAACAATTAACACCTAAAATACTTTAACTCTTAACTAGTACAACTTTAAACACTCATTACCCCACAATCACAATGACTCTTAAATACACTAACCCTTCTCAAAACACTTTGACCCCTAGTTATTATGACTCCAAACATAGTAAACCTCATCCACATTAACCCTCTAGCTTGTTAGACACTATAATCCTAACCGATATGTCCCTTGTTATAACAATTAACCTTATAAAATCAAATTATATGAATTGAAGTTTCTACCTGTAGTCCCATCCAAAGTTTTACTAATGAATATATAAAAATATAGTGGAAATTGTTTAATTCCTAATGGCAAGTTTAAATTTAGTTTTTAAGTGATGAATTAAAAATAACATAGGTTTTGAACTTTAAAAACATATTTAAATTTTTATATTATCCCTATATGTCTAAATTTCTATATTATCTTTATATGTTGGATGTGAGTTTATTAGTGTTAGGTTAAACTTACTCATTAAAAGAGTCGATGTGAGTTTATTAGTGTTAGGTTAAACTTACTCATTAAAAGAGTCAAAGTTGTTAGTTGAATAGTACTGGTTTCAGGCACATGATATTAGTGACTTGTGGTATTTCATGTAATGAATCCTTTAAATATGCTTAGGAGACTTCATTTTGATGTGCTAGGACATGAGCGATGAAGGCTCATTTGGTCGGCTTAGCCGGGTTTGGTCAAGGAACCAATAGATCTATTGGTTGGTTTTTCTTGGTTTGGGTTTTCCAGGATAAATCACATGTCTTATGTGTTGTTGCTATGTTTTGGTTGATTATTTTTAATTTTATCGTGTTTTATTTCCTTTCATGTGGTATGAGAACAAGGCAAACTTAGTCTCTCTAGCAAGAGTGGTTTGATGAAGGAAATGCTAAAGTAAGGATGCAACTTTAACGATCTCAACATTGTGTGAAATATGGTTGTTTCAAAATGCTCGGATATGTATTTTGTTGATGTTGTTCTCAACAGAAGTTGCTTGTGAAGGCTTTGTGCCAAACATTTTAGGGCGTGGTTGGAGACCCTGGAATAACATTTGGTAGGATCCATTTCACATATTGGAAGAAAACTCTTGACTAAATTGTGGATATGGAAACTGCGGAGGACAGGGGAAGCAATTCTTGGGGTTTGCAAAAGATGCACATTGAGCCTAGTCAACTCAATGTGTGAGTGCAAATTTTGTTAGAATTGACTACTTTAACAATTTGCAGATCTACCAAGAAGCAAAAATCAAGAGTTGGAGGTCAAAGCAATGGAAAGAAGAGAAGAAGGTGACAAGCAATGGCAAGGTGAGAGGATGATGACATAAGTGTCGGGAAATAAACAATGAAAAATTATTATGGTGTTGAAAATATTTATTGGATGTAAATGGGCATACCAATGTAAGACCTGGTTAGGCATGCATACCCATGGTAAATTACTGATAAAGTCTAGAGGTAGACCTAGGTAATAGGGGGGAGCATGTGGGATTCCCAGATACCCTGGTTATAAACTTTGAGGGGGGTAGGGCCTGGGTAATTACCCCAAGTCAATTTTAAAGGGGGGGTATGTTCGGTTAAACTTACTCGGTAAAAGAGTCAAAGTTGTTAGATGAACAATAACGGTTTTGAGCACATGGTGTTGGTGATTCATGGTATTGAGCTTGTGGTATTTCATGTAATGAAGCATTTAAATAGGCTTAGGAGACTCCATCGTAATGTTCCAAGACATCAGCAGTTAAGGATCACTTGGTTGGAATGGCTGGGCTTAGTCAAGGAACTAATAAATCTATTGACTCGTTTTTCCTGGTTTGGGTTTTCCAGGATAAATCAAATGTCTTATTTATGTATTGTTGCTATGTTCTAGTTGATTATTTTTAATTCTCTAATGCTTTATTTATTTTCAATTGGTAGCTACTTAAGTAGTTATTATAGCTAGTAAAACTATCCTTGAATTACTTAAAAAAAATTTTCAAAATATTTTTAGAAGTTTCTGAAAAATATATATTAATTTTACTTTTTTTAAATACAATTTTTTTTAAGTTTTGAATTTCTGATAACAATTTTTTTTATTAACTTAAATATTATGAAGGTACATAATTGTTTTTAGTATATTTAATTTGTTTTAAGTATTTATAAGACTTTATAAAACCATTTAAAAATATCAAATTCAAAATTTGGTATATTTAATTTGTTTTAAGTATTTATAAGACTTATAAAAACATTTAAAAATATCAAATTCAAAAAATGTGATTTTCCCAAGTTGAAATTAGATTTAATGAAAAACCACTCACATTTTTTATGATATTGAATGTGCAGTGGGCATTAATTACAATCCATCATTGCAATTGATTTCCTTGTCTTGTGCATTTCCCTCCTCTTTTTTCTTAGATGGTTCTTAGTATTGCAAGTTTAGAGCAACACTTGTTCCAATCTAATCACATACTTCCTTGCATGAATATGTCATGTAGAGAAAAAAATCTATATTTCCTTTGGAATGCCATGGAGGAGAAGCCTGCTAAGGTCAAACTTTAAGGAGTTGCTTTTATGAGAATTGGCTTCAACCTTCATGCTCTAAATATTGAATCTCTATGAATTTATTTCCCCTTTTCTACAAAATTGAGTTCTCCTATTGATTAGTTTCCAATGGAATTTTCATCACCATTGTTACAATTCAATCTCATTCCCCTCCTTTATAATATCTCTAAACTAAAATTAGATTCTTGGAATGACTTGCACAATCCAAATATTTGATTCATTGTGCAATTTCATGCGAGATACCAAGCTACTAAATCTCCAGATCAGGGACCCATAATCAACACCTTCTGCAACCTTGAGTTTGGTCATATCAATTACCTACAAAAGACCACATATTAAAATTCTATGCTTGTGTTCACAACTCATTGAAATCTTTCTGAAATTATTTGTACAGAAAAGACCAAGGAGAAAAGGAAGTACAAAAAAAGTATGATACCACTAAGCATTCCAAATTAAATTTCATGGCATTAGAAGAAGAAGAAATGCATGGGTTATCCTCCTTCTGTTATGTCTCCCCATAGTTTCCTTTTTCCACAACCTGCACCCTCATCCATAAAGGGAAATCTCACCAATCCTCAGTGGAAAATACCTTGAGTGACCTTGATTAGGTCATTAGAATCATTTCCTCCCCCTTAACCTTTGACGAGGGCCATGTAGTGTCCCTAATGCCCGCAATAGAACTTCATGATGTTATCTATGCCAAAACAATTGGGGGAAATGATTTTATATGGCCAACATTCAGAGGACGAGAGTGAGGTTGAGTCAACAATTTTGGCATCTTTGACAATTTTCAATGAGATATTGAGGGGAATCTTCTCATTATTAACTATAGATGGTGTCGCTCAAATCGACAAAATTTGCAATTTTCCTGTTACATGGTGCTGGTACAAGTTCCATTTATTAACATATAGAATCAACATAAATTTTACCATGGGTTACTTGAAAATAAAATAAAAAACAACTCCCCACAACATTTTTAAATAATAATTATAATTTATCATATATATATATATATATATATATATATATATATATATATATATATATATATATATATATATAANATATATATATATATATATATATATATATATATATGATAAATTATAATTATTATTTAAAATTGTTGTGGGGAGTTGTTTTTTATTTTATTTTCAAGTAACCCAAAATATTCATGGAAGTTATTAGAAGCTATTCACATATGGAATTAAAACATATTATAGGGTAACAAAGGATGAATCGTATTTTCATTTGTTTTGAAGGGTTTGACATGCCTTACAAAATATTTCAATTCAGTAACTTTAATTTATCTCCAAAAAGCATCATAAGCATGCAATCACACTATAAGAAATGTTGGGATAAGATATGTGTAGCAATAAAATCACTCACATGTATAAGAAAGGAACACCAAGTGTTTATAATCAAGAAACCTCCAAAGGAGAAATTCTATTTAATTATATATTTTTGTTTTTGTTTTTATTGTACAATTAGGTCCCTTGATATAGTAATGGTTGACCATAACAACTATGTCATAATTAGATATTTAGTTCAATCATATACATAACTATCTCCCATAATATTTTAACTGATATCCATCCCTAATTTGATTCTTTTCTCCTCATCTTTGATTCCTACGCAGACTTGTATGCTTGGTCTACATCATTACAAAGTCATCATATAATTTAGACATTATTCATGATTCACAAGTAGGAGTTAATCCTTCATATTCACCCTTAATCAATACTTGTGATCTCAATATGTAATCATCATCCTCTTTCTCTTCAACTATCTCTTGAATTGATAGCCATTTTTTGTCTGGAATTGGGTGTAACCTAATACGAAATAGATAAACATAATTGTAGATAATCAAAGATGAATAACCTTCAAAGAAAACAGGTTGTGTCTAAAGAAATCGTTACAACACTTAAGCACAACACATTGTGATCAGAACATCACAATGCATATTGAACACACACACCATGTTCAATATTGGCATACACTGCACTTATGTCACCCATATCACTTTATAATGACCCATTGGCTCTATTATTTATATCCTCAATATCTAACCAAATTCCTTGGAATCAGGAATATCTTGTACACATGAAACCATTGGTGGTTAGAGTTGACTGTGTCAAGTCCATGTTTTCTAATCTACTTGACAAGGATACTCAACCTTATTTCCCATACGTCTAATTCATAGTCGATTTCTTGGCTAGTCAATCCACTGAATGGCTATCTTCGACTACTGGTTGACTTTTCGACTGATAGGATTTTCGACTACTCAACTGACTAATGTAGATATCTGGTCGATCACTCAACCCATTGTTTCTAGATGTTGGTCGATTGCTTGATCGAATGATTCCAAGAGAAGTTTGATCAACCATTAGAAACTGAGGTTCCAACACCTCCCCCCCCCCCCATCAATACACGACTCTAGAAATTCGGGAGATGAAATTAAGTCAACAAGACACCCCCCCATAATTGCAACTTCCTGAAGCCCAAGCATCAAATAGATCTTGATAAATTTAGCTTCAAACAAAGGCTTTGTAAAGATATCAAAAATTTGATCATCTGTTTTGCAATAAACAAGAGATACAACATTCTCATGAACCAACTGTCTCAAATAGTGAGCATGGAGCTCAACATATTTCATCTTACTGTGTGCAACAAGGTTGTCAACAACTTGAATGGCACTTTTGTTTTCACAATAAAGTGTAGTCGAGGTTTGTTCAGGAAATCCAATTTCACCCAAGAGTTGGTGAATCCATATTGCATCTGTACCTACATGAATGACACCATGATATTTCTCTTTTGCAGTTGACAGAGAGACTGCCTTTTGTTTCTCGCATGACCAAACCAACGGTCCTGTGTTGAAGCAAAACACATAGCTAGAAGTGGACTTACGACCATCATTTTCACCTACCCAATCTGAGTTGGTGAAGATGACCAATGAATCTAAACTTTGACAATATTTGATACTAGGATGATCGGTACCCTTGAGATAGAGAACAATCCCTTTTATTTCTTTCTAGTGCATTTTTGTGGGATCATGCATAAAATGAGAAACCACACTAACAACAAAGGAAATGTCAGGTTGACTATGTGTAAGATAAATGAGACTGTTGACCAATTGTTGATAGAGAGTAGAATTGACTTTGGGAGTTTGATAAGTTTTGTTTAGATTAACTCTATATTGAAAAGGAGTAGCACATGGCTTACAATCTACCATGTTAAAACATGTCAAGGGATCCATTACATATTTATATTGAGAAATGAAAAAACCATCAGATAATGGTAATACTTGAAGACCCAAAAAATAATGTTGAATACCAATATTTGTCATGTCAAAGGAGTCAACAAGTTGTTTCATCAATATAAGAATGAGATCAATGGTATTTCCAATTATGACAAGGTCATCAACATATACAACACTAATCAAGGTGTTTCCATGAGTATGAAGTACATATAAATTGTGATCACATTCACAATGTTTGAAACCAAGTCAAAGAAAGAATTTTTTTATCTTAGCATACCAAGCTTGGGGATCTTGTTTCAAACCATATAGAGACTTCTGAATTCGAAAAACCAAGTAAGAATCGATCACAAAACCAAGAGATCATTCTATGAAAATTTCTTTAGAGAGGTCGCCATGAAGAAAAGCACTCTTCACATCCATTTGTTGGATCTTCCTTCCAAAACAAGCATCAAGGGAAATAATCAATCAAACAAAGTTCATCTTTGCAACAGGGGAAAAGGTCTTAGTGTAGTCGATACCTTCTTTTTGATAAAATCCATTCAAAACCAAGCGAAATTTATGACTCTCAACAACACTTTTAGAGTCAAATTTTGTCTTGTAGACCCATTGACACTTCACAATGTTCTTCCCTTGAGGTCAGGGAACTAAATCCAACATTTGATTCTTCAATAGACAATCCATTTATGTCTGCATAGCCTGCTCCTATTTAGGATGTCCTTGTGCATCTGATTAGGTAACATGATCATTGGTTTCAAGCACACTAGTCAAAAAAGCAATGTTGGCATGTTGCTTCTCACTATGAGTTTGTCGGCCTGAAGAAACATCACTAACATCAGGACCAACAACTTCCATTGTCTTGGCATCCAATCTAGGTAGACAAGAAAGGGGTGGAATGTTGTTCACTGCAAAAGGTCAATCATAAGTCAATACAATTTCACTTAAAGGAGAAGGTGGACTAGTTGAAATAGAAATTGACTAACCAATTGACTCAGAGGTCGATGACCCAATCGAAATAGGACCAGAGTTCGATTGTCCAGTCGAAGGGATGAAAAATGAAACAAGAGAATCAAATTCAAAAACAACATCAAAGTGATAATCCTGTAATAATCCAGAGGATGAATTCAACAACTTGATGCCATAATAATTCTCATCAAACCATACATTTATTTTGATAATGATCTACCATTTGACATGGTCAAATAGTCGATAGGATTTTGAGTCTTCAAAGTATCCCATCGTGATGCAAGCATGACTCTTTGCATCTAAATTCTTTCTTCAATCATAAAAAATATGAGCCTAGAAAACACATCCAAACACTTAGAGGTGGTTGAATGAGGGATTCCTTCCACACCATTGTTCGACTGGAGTCACTGAAGGAAAAAATTGAGTCAAGATGTAATTGAGCAGATAGTTTACACAATAAACACCTTTAACCCAAAAGCATGGAGGCAAATCTTTGGCCTACAAAAGACATTTAGCCATTTCGACTAACATTCTAATATTATGTTTTGCAATGTCTTTATGTTGAGGGGTATGTGGGATAGATCACTGCCAATCAATACCAGATCGAACTAGGTATTCTTCAAAATGTTGATTCATATACTCATCGCCATTGTCTAATCTCAAGCACTTGATGGGTTGACCACATTACTTTTTAGAAAAGGCCTTGAATTCTTTTAATTTTTCAAAGTTTCTTGTTTTTCATAAAATAGACCCAAGTGAAACGAGAGAGATCATAAATAAAGGTTAAAATGTAACTTGTGACTGCTAAGGAAGGTATATTAATGCAACAAATATCACTTTGAACTAGCTCCATGAGGTTCTATGCTTGCCACGCTTTACCAGAGTCAAAATGTTCCTGATAATTTTCTTCAAGAACACATCCTTTCTAGATGCTTTCAGGAGGGGAAATTTAGGTAGACCAACAACCATATTATGAGTTTCCATCAACTGCACACTTTGAAAATTAAGTGTCTAATTCGTTTATTCCAAGTTCAAATTCATTCATCAATGTGAGAAACAAGATCAGTCGGCTCAGGTTCAAGTCGATTTGTGTCACAAAACTTATACAGACTATCCTTCGGGTCGAGAAACTCTCTAGTGAAAAATCGAACAACCTTTCTTCAAATACAAAACAAAGAAAGATTTGGCCAAAACTACACAATCTTACCTATCTATGTTAATTGAGAAAACAACAACCAATTTGCACTGAGGTTTGGTACATGATAGATGTTGAAAATTCTCCCACATCGATAGGGAACATCACCATGACCAACAATGTTGAGAGAAAAATCATCAACAACATAGATCTTTCTCTCCACAACTTTGTCTATGGACATGGACAAGGAATCCTCCTTAGCCATATCATGAGTGCAACCATAATTGACTACCCATTCATTCTGCATAGAGTGAGAAAGAAACACTCGAGAAGTTCTGACTTGGATGGTCAAATTATTAATGGGTCGATGAACAACCAACATGTCTCCTTCAAGGCACTTGACCTTATTCTCTAGGGCGTCTCTCTTCTTGTAGCAGACTTTTTACACTTGTCCAGTATTTCCACAGTATTGACATCTCTTCTTCTTACAATTTTGATGGGGTGCATTTGTCTTCCCTTTAGGTTTCTGGTCGAGGCATCCAGTTCTTTTTATATCGGTATCAAACCATCCTCTTTCCTTGTGATTCAAATTTCCCTTGAGCAATTGAGCTTGATGTTTTCCACCAAGCTTCCCTTCATAAAATAATCTATGTTGATCATTGATCATCAAGCCACATAAATATTCAAAAGTGTAATCATTACCATCTTCCTTGTGTTCCTACTAGTTGGTGCGAAAATTGAAAATGAACATGTCGAATGGTGTTCTCAGATTCATTAAGACTAGCTCAATGAGTTGTCCATATTGTTTTAGATAATTATTTCCAAATTTTCCTAATTTCAATTGTGGTTCCTTCATATGCGCCAAATAGCTCTCAGAACTATTGAAAGAATGAGGTTCGAGAGATATCAACTCTTTCTCCAATTGCATGACATAGATTTCATCAACTTCGTCGAATCAAGACTTTAGATTCTTCTCGACTTGATGAGGGAAGTTGATTCCGTTAATGTGAAATCAAATCTCACGTGAGATATTGTTAATCCCTAATATTGTCTCATTACCCCTTAATTGGAGCATATTATATTAGTAATGTTATTTTATTTATGTTGGCTTTAGGCCATTAGTTGTAATTATACCTCCTAGTCTCCTATATATACCAAGGAGACATTTTCATTTTGAATCATCTTGTACTTAAACATTTAAGCGGGATAAAAGGAGGTTTCCCCCTTGAGGAGGTTTATTATCTGAAATTATTGCTTTTTAAAGGCATTGAGTACTTTTCCTGAGGTTTTTCTATGCTATATTGATGTTTGGTTCTTAACATATGGTATCAGAGCTCAAGGTCTTGGGGTTTCACTGCTACATCTAAGATACCTTGGAATTTTTGCTATAATTGTTTTTCTACAACGTTTTAGAAGGAACGACTTAGAGGATATTTATTAGACGGATCAAGGTATGTTGGGTTCAAAATTCATCTCCTGAGGCCTTATACTTTCGGAGATACAACTTGTACAAGATAGGGTTCTGGAATCATCCTGAACTGAGTCATTGCGGCATTTTCGCTATAAATAATTTTCTGTAATATTTCAGTCCCTGAACTCCGGAATCTATTTACAGAAATTAGAAAGGTATCTGTGATAAAAAATTTAGATTCTGGGTCATCTTACATTTGTATATACACCTTGTGTAAGATAGGGTATTTGACTAGTCTAAAGAAGGTGTTCCAGGTAAAACAATCATAACTTCTTCCTAGAGTATCCAAATTGAGTGGGACTAGTTGCATTGGAACGTGGACAGTCTGTAGTATTTATGGTGCAAGTTTCAGAATTTTATATCAATTATTTTTGGCGGGGCATGCTATACAAGTGAGATCTCCTGGAAAGGACAAAAATCAGCAAGTTGTGGGGAAGTTATCATAAATTCCACTTGGCACATCCAATTTTGATCAGACCTGTGGCATTGCAGAGAAGAAATATCAGAGAACTACATAAAATACAGTTTCATACCCAGAAGGGCCGAAACTTAGGAGATACAATAGAAGAAATAATGTCTTGTAGAACCACCTCAAAATCAAGGTTCAAAAGTGATACTTGGCCAACATGCCACCCCAAAAGGGAACTTCTACACCAACTAAGCCTCCAGAAAATCCTACTTGGACTCTTGATGAAGGTGAA
>ML808714.1:108283-118571 GCA_009831015.1 Picea engelmannii | reverse complement strand
GCACTTAATATGAAATTCATAGTGTAGTGAGGACATTGCTTAGCATATCCGTGGGCCTTCTCTATAAAATATCGAAATTGGATTTTTTGTCTATTAGAACCCTCTTGCTATGAGTCTTATCATGCTTTCGTTTGAGTTGTTGAAATTTTCCCCTATCTTCAAGGCTATGGATGTTAATGAAGATGTTGTTTGTTGTTGTCTCATTGATGATGGTTAACGATTTTTGGTTTCAGAAGAGTGTCAACCCTTTCAGTAGTCAACCTCTGAGCTATAATGAAACTCTATATGTATGAGGAAACTAAAGAAGATAGAGAGGGGGGGGGGGTATTCAGTCGAAACGACTGAGAGACAGATCTGCATAGAGTTGAAAGAATATATAAAATGGATAGGTATGATGAGAGACTCTGCATATTTTGAATATTTGAAAGAATGGATTGATACTTTATCTAAAGGTGAATATGGTGAAATTGCTTCTTTAGTCTCATCTTTGGATTTGGACTATTACAAAAAATGTCAATTATTTTGTCTAGAGTTACAATGCAAGTACTTTCAGTTTTGTATGAAATTAGAAGATGTATAGGGACAACTTACCTATCTAGATTAACAACAGGAAGATAAGTTAGATGGTAGCTACCATGAGAAGAAAAATATTTTTTCTTCATTCACTGAAAAGAAACAACATCCAGATTCTAACATACATATTCATTTTCCTCTTCCTAGGAGTGATAAGGAAATTCAAGTTCCTCTAGAATTTTTAAAGCACCATCTTTGTGAATCATTTATTCAAAAAGATGATTATCTTGATTCAAAATATTCATATTCAGAAGTTTGCAAAAATCCACCAGCTTATGATGCATGCAAAGGAAATCATGAACAAGGAAATGAGGTATACATTTTCTATCAGAGTATTCTTCCTCGTGATCTTTATGATCCAGTGGCAGCATACATGGAAATTTTCGTTAGCTTAGATTTTGTATGACTTCTTCACTATGGATATTAGTTTTAGTTGTATTTTCAGTTATATTTTCTTATATCATTATCCATTTTAATATCTCAAGATCAGACACAAGTCTCACATTCCAAACAATGGTTTGATTGGTTGTATTGGACATATCATATTACTTGATCAAGAAGCTGAGATGAATTGGATATTGTAGTATTATGTACATAAATGATCTCACTTCACGAGCTTTTTCTTTCTAGTTAGGATTTGGTTTGTAGTTTTCAACTTGTTTGTTTTTTAGTTTTCAATAACGAGCAAAGTGCTCTCAAGGCATGGACAATTTACAGTTTGCAGGATAGTTTGGGCTTTCAGAGTATGATGAGCAAGATTCAATCAAAACACCATGGGAATCTGTATGTTTCATATTTGAAAGAAGATAAAGGAATCTGGTCTGCAAGGTTGTTGGAGCCTCGCAGGGAGGACTCCATCCCCAATGGAGCCTATGTTAGCGTCAGAAATGACCTATGTTTAAAATTTTTGGTTTTGGTCTAGCATCAAACTCCCATTTAAATGATTTTTGCAATATATATATATATATATATATATATATATATATATATATCTAGTCTAACACTTGAAGATTTTTATTATGCTAAAATTTCTCCAATTGAAGAGGTTCTCGGGTATGTGAATTGTTTCTATTATATTTATAAAAATATATTGGGTCTTCCACTCTTTGAATCAATTTTCAAGGTATTGACATCAATAGTTGTTATCACCACATGGAGTGATTTTAAAAAATCCAAAACATAAATGAACGCTGAGGGCCAAGTGCCAGTTCATAGGTGTAATCCGTTCCTTCATCCGACAACTTGGATTTACATATCAGGGGAATTTGGTCCTTCATCCGGATTCTCAAATTTACATATTAGGAGAATTTGGACCTTCATCCAGCACTTGATATGGAACTCGGAGGGAATTGAGGCCGTTGGTTCTCATATCCGCGGGCCTTCTATGGCAAATATCGAACATGGGTTTTTTGTCTATTAGAACCCTCTTGCTATGAGTCATCATGCTTTCATTTGAAATGTTGAAATTCACCCCTATATTCAAGGATATGGACATTAATTAAGATGTTGTCTGTTGTCATCTCATTGATGAGGGTTAACAATTTTATGTTTCATAAGAGTGTCGACCCTTTCAATAGTCGACCTCTAAGCTGTAATGAAACTCTATATGTATGAGGCAACTAAAAAAGATAGAGAGGGGGGGGGGGATCCAGGCGGAACAAATGAGAGAGAGATATGTAGAGAGTTGAAAGTTTAACCTACAAATGTGTTTTCCATATTCTTCATTCATAATCATTTGATCTAAAAACTGATCTATAGCCTTGTTACAATGCAAGTACTCTCAGTATGTATGAAATCAGAAGATGTACAGGGATATCTTACCTATCTGGATCAACAACAAGAAGATAAGTTAGATGGTAGCTACCATGAGAAGCAACATATTGTTTCTTCATTCACTGAAAAGGAGCAACTGTTAGGATATTTAGACACTTAGGAGTTAGTTAAGATCTATTTGTTCTAATATTTCGTTAGGTAAAATTGTGTTTCTTTAGTATGCATTAGTATGCATTTGTAGTTAGGAAATCCGATGGTCACGATATGTTCCCGACATAGAGTGATCTGACGGTTCATACTCTCCTTGATCTTAACGACCATTGATCCATGGATTAACACCCGATTGGTCCATGATATCTATTTAAAGAGCATGTAGGGTCATTTTCTGATGATCGATTGTGAGAAACTCTCTTGTAAAATCTCTCTCTAATCTTTTTCTTTGCATTAATAAACTGCTCCAAGTGGTCGCGTTGGCTGGCACCATGGATGTTTCCCCGTAGGGGTTTTACCACATGAAAACATTAGTGTGTTGATCTTTGATTTGGTTATGTGAGTGGTTAATGAAGGTGTTTGTCCTCTGTTGGAATTCATGTGTTGTCGAACATGGTATCATGGACTGTTTGAAGACCCGCTCCTGTTGTAGATCAAGATCGTGAAGCTGAGTTGCCTCATATCCATTTTATGGATTTTTCGTACATTTTTATGCTGAGAGGACTGTTCCATTGTGTCTGGATCACTCATTTCATTCAGGAACACTTTTTTTTTTGCTCGAAAAGGTTTCTGTTTGCCCAAGATACAACCATTACAGTCAGATCCGGAGGTATAAATCATGAATACACATTTTTTAAATTTCTGCAAAGTTTTTATTTGATTTTATTTTGGTTTGTATATTTTATTTTTGGGTTGCTACTCTTTTAGATCTATGTATGCTCTTTGCCCTGTGCCCTGTGCGATCTTGGAAAATCAGAAACAGATAGGAAAATGTGCATCCTTTGGGTAAGCTAACCGAGATCTAACCCTTGTTGTGTGAAAATAGTTTTTTTTTAGCACACTCTCCAAGTTAGCACACTCTCCAAGGCCATCTTCAACAACAACAACAACAACAACAATCCTCCTTCTGAACATTACAATATGTTTTGCTAGACCATTTGGTTAAAACTTGCCTTATTAAGTAAGAGGTCTTGAGTTCAAGTCTCTCTTTTGTTACCTTTTTGAAAAAGTTCATGCTAAAATTGTATAGTGTATTTCACTTCAAGTATAAAAGTGAATCACTATAAGTAGCTTTAATATTTTATTTTAGAGTTATTTATTTTGTATGCAACTTTTTTCTTATAAAGTAACTTCATTGTAAAATGATCCCCACTTCTCTTTATAATAGTGGGTCACTTCATAAAGGAACTTACATTATCATGTGGTCAGTTGGTCACCATTTATGTCTTTTTTTAAAATGGCATAACTCTCACATTGGAAGTCCGTTTTCAGTGCCAGTTTTTTTAAAACCGCACAATTTGTCGAGCTCTTTCCATCCAGATAATCAGTTTTAGTTTTTAATTCCATATCATCTAAATATTTAATATGGCTTCTAGAAGTACTATTTTTCTTACCAACAACTACTTCCAATGGAAATCTCATATGGAAGATTTATTAAGAAGTAAAGGCTTGTACCGGATTACCTCGGGAAAGGAAAAAACACCCACTGATGCTGATAAGAAAGATAAGTGGGATAATAGGAATGACGAAGCATGTGGACTAATCGAAATTTCCATCTCTCCTAATTTAAGGTACCACCTTCAAGATATTGATGACCCCAAAGAAGCTTGGAACACGATTGAATCTGTGTTTGGTAAACTCATTATTATTCGAGCACAATAGTTAGAAAATCAAATACTGACCTTGAGTCAAAATGATTTTTCTTGCCTTGGAGACTATCTATCTAGGTTTAAAACACTCATAATTTTATGTGAAGAATGTAAGATAAAGATGGAGGAAGAGCGTTGCATCTATCTTATTCTTTCTAAGCTAGATAATTCATATTCTGTGTTTTTATCTACCTTTTATGCCATGAGAGAGGCTCTAGGGGAAGAAGCTTATGAAACACCCACTCTTGAGTCCTTTTGTGCTTCTTTTATTCGAGAGGAAGATAATCTTGTATAATTTGGAATTATCAACACTGCAGGTCCCTCCAACAAAGCCTTAGTTTCCCAACAGAAAGATAAACCCAAGTATCCCAAGAAGCAACATCCTCGCTACAACAACGGTGACCAGACAGGGACGATTTGGCATGCACAATGTGGAAGTAAGAAGAGGAGAGGCCAAGTGGACAGATGTGGCATGCATGTTGCACCAGCATAGACCAATGATGAGGTGGCACGAGGTGAAGGGAAACAACGACTGTGGAGGTGATAGGGGTGAGACACATGACAGGGGGTAGAAAGGTGATAGGCGAAGGGAAGAAAGATGGTCGGATGTGATTGGTCGAGGGAGAGGACATGTCACTATGACGAGGATGATGTGGAAGGGAGAGGAACAGGTGCTGGAAGTTAAAAGGGGGTGAAAGGGAACGTGATATGCCATGAGGGTGAGTGGAAGAAATATGACAGGAGGAGAGGGAGGCGGTAAGTGGTTTGGAAGTGGTGGGGGTCATCGCAAGGAGGATGCGACACGATAGCAGGGGGGCCCGCATTGGAAATCCACCCATATCGGACCCCCCCCCTTATTAAAAGTCGAAGGGCCAAGGGGGGCCGAAATCGATTGTGCACTGTGGATCTAGGCACCCCAATCCTGACCATTGAGATATGTGTGCCCCATTCCAGACCCCCCCCACCTTATTAAAGGTTGAAGGGCCAAGGGGGTCTAGAATCGATTGTGCGTCATGGATCTAGGAACCCTAATACTGACCATTAAGAGATGCGCGCCCCATTCTAGACCCCCCCCTTGCCCGTTAAAGGTAGAACAACAAGGGGGCTCCAAAATGGAACCTAAGCCGCAGATCTGGGCACGCAGATCTTGGTCGTCCAGATCTGTGTGCTCATTAAAAATAATGCGCCCGCTTCTAAAACCTTGGGATAAATGGATTTTTAGCCCATTTTTTGACCTTCTTCTTGCCGTAGGGGACATTTCTTCCAGGAAAACACCCCATACTTTATTATGTTCTAATAGTTGTATACTTCAATCAAGATTTCATTTTATTACAACGATGTGAATACTATGGAATCAGATAGCTAAACTTCTCTGCGTGCATGGAGGAGGGGGAAAGCACTGTTAGGAGGCCTAGAAATGGAGGAAGAGATGTATAAAGGAAAGAAGAAGAAGGACATGAACAAAATCATGATGGAGGAAGACTAGATAAAGTAGATAATGAAAACAAGTGGAAAGACACGTAGTGGAGTACCCTACCAATATAATATGGATAACAAGAAGAGAACCATAACTTATAGAGAGGGCTTGGCAAGCAATGAAGAAGAGGTAGAGGATATTCGGGCTATGGAGAATATTGAGGAAATTCTACATGCAACATATGAAAGTAAAATAGGAGGTCTAGGGTCAGGGACAAAGGAAGAACTCCAATCTAGATCATCTTCAGCGTGGAACCTACAACCCCATGTGTGACTAACACACTAGAAAGAACACCAACATTTAGACAACCGAATTTTAGTGGAAAAAGAATAACATGTCACACATACAATCAAGGAGAAACAACTGGAGAAGCTAGTTCAATAAGTAACAATCAAATATCTACACCGCACAAAGGTAGTAGTTTAACAAAGTTCAAAATGGCAGGACATGATCCCACGATCATATTACCGGAATTTCAGGGAGAGGCATCAAAGGACACTGAAAAACACTTATTCATCTATGAGAAGATTTGGGAAGCAAAGCAGATCATAGATGAAGATACAAAGCTCACATGCTTAGCTATCACACTAAGAGGCCGTGTACTAGACTGGTACATGAGCCTAGATGTAAACAATCCACCGGTAGTAACAAAGACTATTGCAGATGTGAAAAAACTACTGATAAACAAATTTCAGAAGCCCATCTCAGAAGACTAGTACATGAATGAAATGATTGAAATCATGTAGAAAAGAGGTGAGTCTGTTTGGGATATTGATCAGAGGTTTAAGTGTCTAAAAGGTAAGTTTAAATATGAAATGACTGACATGAAACATAGGAATTTATTTGTGAACTCACTGTTACCACATTTGAAATACCCATTAAGACAACAAAAGTTCCAAACTAAGGCAGAGGCTCTGCACGAAGCCTTACAATTGGAAGAGAACCAATATTAGTAGACAGGTCCAAAAATAGAGGAGTTGAAGTAGGATTTGAAGAATCTAACATTTCAACTTAACCAAAATAAGGGTAAAGAGAAAAGAAAAGTTGTTTGGTGTACCCTATGCAGGACATAAGGACACCATAAGAATGAATGTCCAAATTTCGTGCAGTATACGAAAACAGGGGTGCCAAAACCATTTCCAACAAGAGGACCATGGTGTGAAATTTGTAAGGCACATGGACATGATCCATATCATTTTCCAATGATGCAGAAGCATAAGACAGTACACAAAATTTCATATTGCAATTTTTGCAAGTCAGTGGGTCATGATGATAAGGATTGTAGGACAATGGAGATTATGAGAGAAAGAACTTCATATAATTATAGGTGCAAGAAAAAATGATGACAAGACAAGATGCACCTCAGTTCATCCAAGTACCACCACCATACAATAATGCCCAACAACAGTACAACAATGCACAACCGCAATACAATAATGCGTAACCACAATATAATCCCACACAGTATAACTAAGTACCTTAGTACAATGCACCACGTGGAGATCGAGGTGGATATATAGGTGGAACATGAGGCAGATGAGTATTTGGATGAGACATAGGACCAATATTGTGCCACAACTGCTAACAACTAGGAAATTATGCAAGGAAATGTCCACTCCCACCATCGACATGTATGTATTTTTGCGCAACAGATCATGACACAGAAGACTCTCTGACACTCTTGGGGAAGATATAAGAAAAAAGGAACCAGAACAACCAAAATGTTCAATGGATCTCTGTAGAAGCCATGGATTATGGGAGAAGCATAAATATAGTCACTTGAGGAGGAGCCAAGATAGGAACTGACATAGTCAAATAAGGTCTAGCACAACACCAATGGGTGAAGAAGAATATCGAGCCACATAAGAAGTTTGATGCACGGAAAAGAAAATGAAAAATTTAAGGAGGTCGTTCATGAGTTTCTCAAGAAAAATGTTTCATCTACATCAGTCATGTAGTAAACTCAGAACTCACCAATATATGGGATTCCCTCCTCAATGGACCATACCAGTAAGGGACAACCTTTAGAGAAAGTAACTACCATAAAAACATTTCTGCAATCATGTGTTAAGCTAGTGAATGACCCATCATTTGTTAAGGTTTTAAAAAATATGCTAGAAATATGTAGCACAGAGGTGGAAGGGAAGTTAGAACAAAAAATAGTCAACCATCTCCATACAAGGAGAAGGACAAGTAGAGAATTTAGACTGAATGCCAACATTGGAGATTTCAATATGGGTGATGTTATACTATATTTAGTCTCTGAAGTAAATGTCTTACCTAAGAAGACATGGAAGTGTATGAGGGAACCTACCTTAGGATATTTACYTGTCTAGCTGAAAATAGCAAATCAACACAAGGTGTTACCAATTGGAAGGCTTAAAGGTGTGATAATAGATTTGGATGGAGTGTGCACTATGGCAGATTTTKAAGTAATACAGATAGTAGATGGCACAACACCTTACCCAACATTGCTTGGATTGCATTGGACATTTGATAACCAATCTATAATCAAACTGAAGACAATAAAAATGACTTTTGAATCAGGTGAATATAGAGCCATTGCACCATTGGATCCTTTAGAAGGAGAAAGGTTTGTAGAGGCCACTAGTCTGTATCTGGAAGAAATAAACCAACTATACAGAACCATTGTGCGAGAAGAGGATTATGTTAACCCAACTGCAGATGGGGTACTCAGTGGGAGAATAATTACGTCATGTGCTTCTGACTTTGATACATGTTTGGAAAATTGACAACAACAATTACTTGAAGTTTCCACAAGAAGGTGTGCAAGAATAAGCCGCATAGTAAGATGGGTTGATATAGAGATAAGAGAACCTCCTCGTTTTCATGGGTTAAATGAATTAGAGGATTTTTTGACAATATATGAAGAAGAAATGCTAGAAAATTAGAGGTTATTATCCCTATATATTTCACTCAAGGCCACACCTACAATATGGTGGGGTGCGCAAAAAGAAACAATTCAGGACTGGTATCAGTGTAAACAACTATTGCACATTAGGTTTGGTACAAAACATGGGAGAAATAAAATGCATAGGTATGATGGACAGGGAACATAAGTGGAGCACTTGGATAAGTGCAAGGAACAATCGAAGATGACACCACCAAAGGAATGGAATTATCACTTTATCCATACATTGGAAGGAATCCTAGGGAACTGGTATATAGACCAGGAGATGCACAAATGCACTACATAATGGATAGGATTACAATAAATGTTTTTAGTAATATTCTCATTTAACATGAGAACCCCAACATTTATTCAACACTGAAGCTAATACAGGGAATGGTATTTATTAATGAACCAAAAGTTGAAATGATGATAGAATATCAACAATAGAACAAACAAACAGTCAAAGAGTTACTCTCATGCTATCATGTTGAAGAGGAAGCACCAGATGAAGATGATCCACACAACATTCATATTGCAGAGATTAAAGGAGGAAAAGGAGGAGAAAGAACACACAGATAAACTAGAACAAGGATTAACAACATTATATGATTGCATCCTAGACAGTGCACAAACACTTGAGAGGAATGCAAAGGAGAAGATCAACATGATCTCACAAACAATTGAAATATATAAGAAGGAAATTAAGGAGCTCAAAGAAAGGATCAATCCTACAACTCCTCCGGAGGTCTGAGAAAAAAGAGAACAAAAATATGTAGTCCAAATAGCTGATATGGAGAAAGAAACAAGGGAAGTATAAGAGTTGCTTGATAGAACCGCACATATATGGACTATTCTAGAAGAATATGAATAGGTCCAATAGTGAGACCAGCAAGAGGAGAGAATCAACATTTCCATACAAGAGATAAAGAAACAAAAAAAAAGGAGTATCACCGAGTGCTTGAAGGGAACTCAAGAAATGAATACTCTGAAAACATAGTTGAAAACAATGCAAACAAAGAAGAAAGAAAGACAACTTGAATTGGAACCCCTCCAATAACAAGAAACACATATGATTGCATAGTTGGAGGAATAGAAGAAAAGTATGGCACATGCAAAGACAAAGGGCACAACATTAATGTAGGAGGAGATAATAGCGTAGTTAGTCGAGGTGCTAATAGGAAAAGCTGCGCATATGAGGGGAAAATGAAAGGAACTAGTAGAAACTTTCCACAGTTTGTATAGGGAAGTACAAGGAGCACACACTACCTGAGTGGTTCAGGGTGAGCCACATGTCAGTGTTGGGGGCCTGTTGGATGTAGGACTATTTTGAGAAGGAAGTATATTTTGGGTGCAGGCCTATTTTTGGAGAAAAGATATATTTTGGGAAAGACATAATTTTGGAAATGAAGACCTAATTTTGGAGCACGCACAACAGATGGAAAGAAAGAAGCATGCAGAAAAAGAAGGAAAAGTAACATGCAAGAGGAAAACCAACATGGCACGCAGGAAGACAATCCCAACCATAATAGGGTTAAGGTTTTTGATAAGGATTGTAATGACTATAAGCTTGTAAAATAGTATAAATAAGAACCTAGGAGGTCTAGGTTAGGGGTTGGTTAAGTGGTTGAAGATTGTGGATTAATTGGTGTTGAAGTAGTTGATCATGGTCGATAGTTGGTGCACTCTATAAGA
>ML808714.1:60788-95307 GCA_009831015.1 Picea engelmannii | reverse complement strand
CACTCCAAATGGTGAGAAGAAGATACACTTCTTCAGGTTCAAGTCAATTTGACACTGCATACATTTGTCCAACATTAGCCTTAGACATTCATTATGATTCTTTAATAAACTAAATATAGTCCAATCATCAAAATATTCTTCTAGAAATTTAGGAAAGAACTCCTTGAATTCTTTGACCACTACCCTTGAAAAGATGGTTGGGGTATTCTTCAATCCAAATGGAATTACTGTATACTGATAGGAACCCCATTCTATTGCAAATGTGGTATTGTGGCAATATTCCTTGGCAATCCGAATATGATGGTATACTAAAAATCCATCTGTAAAAGAATATACTTCCTGGCCTCCCACATTATCTAACACTTCGTCAGTGAATGGCGTAGGGAAAGGGTCATGCAAACATGAATCATTCATCTTCCTGAGATCTACACATATCCTGATCTCTCTTGTCTTTTTGTCCTATACCACCATAGGGTTGATCCACTCTGATTCTTCGATAGGTTCTATAATCCCAGCTTCCAACATTCTGTCGAGCTTAATATTCACTTTCTCCTTATATTTAGGGTTCAATATGTAGGGTCTCTGTTTGACTGTTTTTTCATATGGTTTCAAAGGTACACTCATCTCTCCCATAGGCCCTTTAATTCCCTTCATATCAGTGAACTTGGTTGGAAATGAATCCTGATATTCATGCAGTAATTCTGTAATCTTGTCGATGGTCGAAGCATCCCAATAATCTCCAACATTAGCAAGATTCGGTGTCTGTTCTATTCCAATATTGACCTTATTAATCTTGGTTGGTTGTCTAATGAATGATAACTCGATTCCTGGTCCTTCCACATCTCTCTGGCCTTTTTTTTATTCGATGTTCACCTTCCTTGGATCATCTTCTTCATCAGCATTGATGTTGTAACAACCTTGTAGTTTCTGGAGAGGCATAGTCCATTCATCCTCTTCTTGTTCCAAAGGAAGGCTAGATTCCTCCTTGAATAATTTCTGTCTCACAATCTGTAATGCTTGATCTACTGAAGGATATTGACTTTCAAATAAGAAGGTGGTTATAAAATTCTGAGTCATACCTTTCCAATCTGTAGTGATGAGGCACATCTCTGCTTGAAGGTACCAGTTGATAGGTGTCGTGTCCATTATGTTAATGAATTTGTGTACCCACTGTTCTTGAGGAATGTTTCTCCATTCCTTCTTGCAGCTTCACACATGGTCCTTTGGGCAACTTCAACCTATGTACCGAAATTCACAGCCTTTTACTTGTGCTGAGAACCGGGCTGTCATCAAGGTATGACATTGTATCCAGTCTGTAATATTTATTTTGTGTGTCCCCCACCATATTGTTGGGGTTTATTTTAGGGCCTCATCCATCGCCAAAAATCCTTGTTTCATTGGTGCACTTTCTTCAAAGTCTGACAAGAAGGTTTGTAAAGGATTCAGAACATCAAATGTGGGTAAGTTACTTACTGTTGTGCTGATCCAACAAACTTTTCTGGTTAATCTAGCACATATTCTTGTATATACCTCATACATTTTATTTTTCCATTTCTCTGGTGCTTCTTCTGAGTCTGATGAACATGCGTTGTCACTTTTCTAGCTTAGTTTTCCATCGACCGTAGGATTAATGTAATCATGTTGTCTAGCTGTTAATTTGTATATGTTTTCTAGTTCATATGCATGGTCTTCCTCTCTAATGGGTTTTGTGTATCGCTGACCTTCATCTGGATCTAAAGGAATAATGACCCTAAGGCCATCTCTTTCAAATGTCATTCATATTTTATTTAAATCAACGATAGTGGAATTATTGAAATCCCAATCAATTCCTAATAACACAGGGTAAGGGCAACTGTCATCAACTATCTTAATTACCTAAAAATATGCAAATGTTCTTACTCCATCGATGTCCATAGGGACATGTTCTAGTATACCAAAGGGGATTACAGCCTGTTGATTAGCCATCCTGAGCCTGATAGGGGAATATATCAGCTTAGATTTTCCCATCAGTGCCCAATTTTTCTTCATCATGACATTGACCTCCAACCCTAAGTCGAGGACCACATAGTCTATATCATATTATCCTATTTGAGCATTCAAGTGTAATTTCTTATTTTTCCTTCTCTTTTTAGCGATTTGGTGTACTGCCCTATTGAGTAAGGGGTTAGTATTTCCTAGTTCATACTGTCTGATTAAATTTTTTAGCTCTTGGACAGTGCCCTCATCTTGAGTCAACTTAATGCAAGTATATAGAAATTCCATGAGCTTGCTTACCTCTTTTCCTTCTCTTGGAAAATAAGACTGATCATGCATGAGGCATTCCATATTCTCTTACTTATGGTCATGTATTTTATGAATAACCTTGGTCGACTTTGAACTCTTTTATTACCTCCTCAAATGTTTGTCTTTCCCTCTTTGCATAAAAAGTTAGGGTCTTCTTTGCAGCTTTCCTGATTCCTGAATCTTCTGTAGTCTTCCCTTGGGTCATTTTGTCATCTCCTGTAACACCACCTCCTCTAGTAATAACAACGACTCTAGGGTCTTCTCTATGAGGTTTATCATATATCAGTTGCACTTGCAGGTTTTTCTAAGGTCCTTGTTTCTCTTGAAGTTTAGTTAGCAATGATGGACATTCTTCAATAACATGCTCGAAGGAGTTGCAATAGCTGCAAGTAGTGCAAGGGTTCTGATATTCCCTTGCCAAGTGTCCTGGATTTTCACAATTATAACATATGATTTTCCCTTGGCCTCGACCCATACCTCATCCTCTTCCTCATCCTTTGAATCCACCACGAGGATTGAAGTTTCCTCTCCCAGGGGAGTTGTACTGCATAGTGTTTCCTTCTTGATGTACTTCGCCTTGAATTTTGTATATAAATATTGACCTTTCATGCATGAGATCATAAGCCCTACAATCCCTATAATGATGTCCCATGGACTTATAGAACGTCCAATACAAATTTTTGGGTGTCTGAGCATATTTTTTCATGTAATAACACTCACTAGGGCAATGTCTATTTTGACATACTTCGCACCAGGGTAAAGAGACTTGCTTCAAAGGGATTGAAGCTCCATAGGCCAAGTATTCATGGAATAGGGGACATTGTTCCTTGTCATGGCCTTCTTATATGCATCTGACACACCATATGTCTTCTCTTTTATATTTTCCCTTGTCTTTCTTCATATCTTCGACCTGTAGAGATAAACTAGTTAGCTGGCTCAAGATCTGACTCACACCTGAGTTAGATTCTCCCATAGGGGTTGATTATAACTTCATGGCGATATCTAGTGCCTCAGCCTACAAAGAAACATTCTGTTGCATCAAAGGGAATCTGATGTGTGGTAACAAGCGATCAATGAACCACTCTTTGTTTTGCTCATCTGGGATCTGAAAAGTCAATCGACTTGTTAAGGTCTTGAATCTTTTGTCGAATTCCCAGATAGGTTCGTGTATCTTTTGCTTGATCTCTTTAATCTATGTAATATATTGTGACTTTAACTTGGGTTTATTGAACTCGACAATCAACACATTCTTGATCTCATTCAATTACTTATGCTGTGTAAGTCCTTGGACAAACTTCATGTACCAGTTTAGTGCGCGATCACGAAGGGTAGTACTAAACTGGGTTCTTTTAACAGCTTCGTTGGTGATATTTTTAATATTACATACGGATTCACACAGAAAATAGTGTTGATCAGGATCTTCAGATCCATATCTCCTAAAGATAGGGAGTCTCATCTCATTTTCCATAGATATTCCTAGGTTTTCTGTCTGAGTATATGGTGGACTGCTAGTAATAGTACTCTGAAGAGTTTGGTAACTCTGATTACTTTGATTTCTTAATTTTTATTAACCAACATGAGTATTAATAGTACTTACTTCAATAGTCTGTGTAGTTTATGAGGTTTCGAGCTTTTTCCGGTGAAGTTCTTCATCTTCCTCTTCCTCTGCCCTAGCAGGTTCTAAATACTCTTTGTCCGTCAAATATTCCATTTCTCCACTGTAGAAACCCGCATCTCCATATTTACTCTTGAGCAGGTTCCCAATATGAAATTCTTTGAACACTCTCCCACTGCCCGTATGTCTAGCCTCTGTGTCACTATCGCTGTCCAAATTCCTGAACATTAGCCTTTTCAAATATAACCAATCTATTGTATCTTCAAGATGTTCTTCTCATGCAATAGCATCTTGATTCTTAACTTCAGAAAGTGTAAAAAATTTCCTCTGGGTCCCTTGAAGAAATATCTCTCAGCTTGGCTATATGACTCCACTTTGTCAACAACAAACTCGGTCATGTAGCCTCCAATGGTGCTATCAAACTAGTGATCTTCTGCTCTTGACATGGCATTGTCAACTCTCTTGAGCTTCTTGATTAACGCCATCGTCAAAACTATAGGAGGTCTAGATCTATCCTCAAATTGGGTATCTTCCAACTTGGCTAACCACTCATATAGTTCCTAATGGATTCCTCCAAATAATTTCTCGTTTATATCAGTAAAAATATGTCTCTCCAACCAATCCTCTCTACTAAGATTAGGGTTCTTTTTTCGGCTTCAATGAAGTCCTTTTCCTAATCCTCTATCCACTTTTGAATCTTTGTCTTCGATGGAAACCACCTTGACATTCCCTCAAGAAGATTCTTGTCCTGACAATAGAACCATTTGTTGGCACAAGGGAAGACCCAGGGTTCAGCTCTAAGAGTGCACCAACAAGCCCTAACTATTGGCCCTTTCAGCTACATCTGTGAAGTAGATGCAGTCTCACCCAAAGAAGCTATGGGGGGGTTGCAGGACAAAGATTTCTACAACCAAGGGAAATTTCAAGTGGATCTAATACTAGGATAGTACAACATGCATATATTACTTATCAACTTAGATCTTCTTCTCACAACTATAGATCTGATATAACACATCAATGAAATAACAATATGTCAATGACAAGAATAGAGAATCAATCACACATAACACAAAATATACGTGGTTCACCCTCTCGCTAGGGATACATCCATAGAATTGTGCTTTATAATATATTAGGATGGAGCATATAGTCCCGATCTGCGCTCTTAGCCATTATATATTCTCTCTTCTTCTCTCTATCTCTTCCCTTCTTACACACATAGCTGCAGGACTTGATCTTCACACCCAGTTGAAGATTTTACAATATAGAAGGCCCTCTTACTCAGCTCTCCTCTCTCTCACAACAATAATCTCTCAGGTCAAAACAATACAACTAGATCACATGAACTCAAACCAACCCTCTTCCCTCATATAGGTTCTTATTTATACATTACAATCACTCACTGACATCCTTAGGTTGAAACCTAGGTGTCAAAACCCTAGATACCAAAACCCTAGGTCAACTTGACCCACGTTTTCAGAGCTTCGCCAACCTGTGTTTCCTTCCTTCTCGCGCGGTGCTCCAAAGCTTCTAACGATGGATTTTTTTGCTGGATGAGTTTTCCATGGTCCTTCTTCCTTGCTGACCTATCATCCTTGGTATCCTCATCCAACGAATTGGTTTCTTAGAATTTTCTCCGTCTTTTCTGCTCTTTTTCTCACTTCGACCCAGTAACAATCATTGTGTCTTCTGCGAAGTTCTCATTTTTTCTTTTCTTCCTTGATCTTTTCTTTCTTCCATAACCAAGGGCCAATAGGCCCCCAACACTCACCTGTGACTCGTCCCAAGGCACTTTGGATCTGATTCTTATGTTTTACTTCGACTTCAGGCTGCACAGTGCAGCCTCTTGTTTCTGTTCTATGTCTCCTCTCCTTCCTTGTGAAAACTGTCTTTTCTGTGTTTGGTACCTAGTTTCAACTGCACCTGGTACCTAGACCCGTTTTCTTATTCTTTTACTTAGAGCTGCAAGGAAGCTAGTTTTCATAGTACAACTTCAACCGAATCCCATTCACTAATCCTTCCTTCCATTCTCCGTTCAAAGTTTTCAATTCTGCAACTCCTCCTTCAGTAACATAAGCGATCTCATATGGCCTGAGCCAATGCATTTTGAACTTCCTAGGATGCTTCATGAACTTACTATCATATACCAACACTAGATCACCTTACTTGAATGCCTTCCTCTTGATGTGCTTGTCATGATAAGCCTTCTCTCTTTCCTTTTGTACTTGCTGATGGAATCTTGCAATAAATATGTCTTATTCGAGTTCAACCAACTGCGCGAGCCTCTCTTGAACAATGCCAATGCCATCCATATATGTAAAGGAAACAATTCTTAAGCCTGGCACCAGGTATTCCATTGGAACAACAACTTCGAGACCATAAACCAAGTTGAAAGGGTTCTGCATTGTTAATTTTTTACAAGTGGTTCTATAGGCCCAAAGTATGTCTGGTACTCTTAAATACCAGTCATCCCTGTTCACATTGCAGATCTTCATCAACGTTGTTTTCAAGATCTTGTTGAATGCTTCCACTGTCCCATTATCTTGTGGATGGTAAGGTGTTCTCTTCTGATGATGGACTGCAAATTCCTCAGTCAAGACTTCAACAATATTATTTATGAAATGTGATCCTTGATCACTCATAAGGATTGTTGGGCATCCAAACATGGTTATGATGTCATCAAATATGAAGCACGAAGATGTAGTTGCACTAAATTCCTTGATTTCTCTTGATTCAGCCCATCTGTTCAAGTATTCTGTTGGTGTAATTATGTATATTTCTCCTGTGCACTTTCTTGGTGGGTTTATAGGTCCCACGAAGTCAATGGCCCATTTCTCAAATGCTTGTAGGGTCAGCTATGGTTCTAGTGGAATTTCATATCTTGTGGAGGGTTTCCCAACTCTTTGGAAGACATCACAGGCTCCATAATAGTCTTTAGCATCTCTGTGTAAGGTAGGCCACCAAAGGATGACTCTAAGCACCTTCTGCGTAGTTGCTTTCCCTGCATAATTTCCTCCTGCGATGCCTTCATGAGCTTCCATGAAGATCATCATTCGTTCTACCTCCATAACACATCTTCTCAATATCTCATCAGGTCCCATCTTGTATAGTTGTCCAGCTATAAGTGAAAAGACAACATCACACACTACTAGTTGTTTCTTCTGGGGAATTGTGTACTAGCTAGGGGCCATTTCTGTTAATAGGAACTAGACTATCTCTGTGAAGTGGTCATCAATATTTCTAATGGCTAGTAACTGTGCATCCAACTATGTATCCTCCAAATTATTTAGCTCTTCTCCATGTTCCAACCTCGACAAGTGGTTAGGATCTTTGTTCATTCTTCCTGGTTTTACTATAATCTCAAAAACATATTCATGAAAGAGAAGAAGCCATCTACATATTCTTCCCCCCAACATTGGTTTGTTGAATAGGTATTTGAGTGCAGAGTGATTAGTAAACATTTTAAAGTGCCCTCCCAACAAGTAGTGGCAACATTTCTATAGCATGTACTCCATGGATAACCCTTCTCTCTCAGTGGTGGTGTAGTTGACCTCAGCTGTTGATAGCTTCTTACTAGAAAAATCTAATGGATGGTCAATATATCCTTCACCAGGTTGTGCTAACACAACTCCTAATACAATGGAATATGCATCGACATGTACGTGAAATTCCTTGCTCCAATCTGGAAAGACTAGAATGGGTGCAGTAACCATTTTCTGTTTCAGTGTGTCGAAGATTTGTTGGCATTCATCTGTCCAACTGAACTAACAATCTTTCTTGAAAAAATTCTCCATTGGTGTTTTAATCTGGTCATATCCCTTAATCAACTTCCTGTAATATCCTCTGTGTCCCAGAGCAGTGCACAGCTATTTGATATTTCATCCATCCTCCCTTGCTTCAGATGAAATCCATTGAACATTCTAATTGTTCTGGTTCCTTTTCTCCTGGATATTTACTAATAGTGTTGGGCATTCCTCTGTCTTGTGATCCGATGCATGACAGTACATACAAGTTGTTGGCAGCAATGGGAATTCCCTTGCATAATGTCCTAGATGCTGACAATTGTGACATGTGACTGGTCCTTGTCCATGTCCGAAGTCTCCTTTGGATCGTCCTCCTCCTCAATAGCTTGCTCTATCCCCTCTCGGCATGTTATATGGTGGTGCCTGGTTGTACTGCATGGTATTATACTGGGGTTGCACCGTGTTGTACTGTGGTTGCGTATTGTTGTATGGTTGTTGCGCAGTGTTGTACTGTTGCTATGCAGTATTGTGTGGATCTAGGGCTTGATTGAACTGTGGCACTACTTGCCTAGTCATCATTTTGGTCTGTACCCTGTAGGCATCCGATGTTTTCTCCTGCATCAACTCCATAGTTATTCAATCTTTGTTGTTGTGACCTACGAACTTACAAAATGTGCAATAAGAATTCTTGGGAACTGTTTGGTACTTCTGCATCATCGTGCAGTGGTAAGGGTCGTGAACCGGTTTCTTGCATATTTCGCACCATAGTCCTCCTTGTGGGAGTGGGTTTGGCATGCTTATTTCCATATACTATGTGATTGTTGGACATTCATTCTTGTGGTGTCCTTTTATCCTACATGTGGTGCACCAAACAACTTCTCGTTTTTCCTTATTCTTATTCTGATTCAACTGAAATATGAGTTTCTTCAAATCCTCCTTCAATTCTTCAATGGTCAGGTCCATCTGTTGGTACTAGTTCTCTTCCAGCTCTAAGATTGCTTGTAGCACCTCAGCCTACGTATGAAACTTCTGTTGTCGTAAGGGGTATTTTAAATGTGGGAGTAGTGAGTTGAAAAACAAATGTCGGTGTTGCATCTCGGTCATAAGGTATTTTAACTTTACCTTTAATCACTTAAATATTTGGTCAATCTCCCATACAGACTCTCCTGGCTTCTGTCGAATCTCAATCATTTCATTCATGTAATGGTCCTTTGAGCTCGGCTTCTGGAACTCATTGATCAGTAGCTTCTTGATATCTTCTAGTGTCCTCATCGTTCTAGGAGCATTATTTGTGTCTAGACTCATGTACCATTATAGTGCGTGGTCTCTTAGCATGATTTCTAGTTGTGCAAGTTTGGTATCTTCATCCATGATCTATTTTTCCTCCCAGATATTAGCACAAATGAACAAATTCTTCTCCGGGTCTTTTGTTGCTTCTCCTTAGAATTCTAGTAATCTGATCATGGGGTCATGTCCTACCATTCTAAAGACTGAATTTCTACCTCCACCATGTGGTGTAGGTACTTGACTCGTATTGCATGAACTAGCTCCTCAGGTTGTTTCTCCTATGGTAGATGTGCTTCTCGTTATCGAACTTCCTCCGAACTTCGGTTGTATAAACGGTGATGTTCTCTTTGGTGTATGAGTCGCACATGGGTTTATGGGTTCCACACTAACATTAATATGGAAAGGGTGGTTATCTTCTCCTCCTTTTCTTAGGCCTCGTGTTTTCCACTCATAGGTTGCGCGCGGTATTTCCTCAATCTTCTCCACAACCCGAAAATCCTCTACCTCTTCTTCATCAATTTCCAAGCCCTCCCTCGCGACTACGACTCTTTTCTTGGTATTCACCTTATTATTATTGGTAGGGTAATCTACTACGCGTCATTCCAGGTCATGCCAAGATCCACTTAAGTTGGTCTTCATTCATCAATATCGGGTCCAAGAATTCCTCCTCCTTCTTGTCTTTATCCTCTCCTTCATCCATTTATCCTTCCCTCTGTCAGTGCTTTCCCCCTTCCCCCATGCACGTAGGGAAGTTTAGCTGTCTTCTTCCATTGTCATTACACATTTGTTATATAGCAGTATTTTAATCGAAGTATACAATGATCGAATGTACCTTCTGTGACGTCAATGTAGAAATTCCTTCTCTACTGCGATGTATGACTTCGCTGTGTCAACTGCAAATTCTATGATGAAACCTACCACAATACTATCAAGCCAAAAGTCGATTGCACAGGTGAATTTGTTGTTCACCTGTTGTAACTAGTCAATCTATATTGGGGTCCAATCTAGCCGTCGAATCCAGTTCGTTGCGTGGTTATCTTTCAACCTTAGTATCCACTCCTACAATAGGTGAGGAAAATCATATAAAAAGACTTCGTGTAAATATGTAAACACGTATCTATCCAGATATTTGCGAGGCGTCAGGCTAGGGTTTCTATTATCTTTCTGGGCAAACTCTAGCTCTTTAGTTCTTAACCAGCCTTCAATTTCTTCTTTCATGGGGTTCCATGGTCACAACATTCCCTTCTAGTGACTCAACATAATTCTAGTTTCACTCATTTTTGTCAACGTGTGTTCTATCCCATTTACTTAGTCCTTTCTTGTTCCTCTTAAAATGGCAACAAAACCATTTGTTGGTTCCTTAACCTACCCGACAAATTTGTGCTACTGACCGGGGTTTGTATCTTTTAGGGTACCAACAAAGCCTAAAACTATCAGCCCTTCTGGTGAACTAGAAGGCAACACAACACACAGAATGCACTGTGCAGTCTCACCCGAGATAACTTTTATGGGTGGTTGTAAGACTCAAGTGTTTACAACTTAGGATTAAGTAGGAGATAGAGGGTTTGCATTCTAAGCCACTATTTATTAATTGTATTACAAATTTTTATTATCTGACCTTCGGAATTCAATCAGTGTAACAGAAATGAACTAGACAGAATAATAACTCATTCATTCATTGCATTTAACATTTAAATAACAAAAGTAAATAGAGGTACACATGCATTCATCACATCACACAAATATTACCATGGTTCACCCCCTCCTAGGGATACGTCCATAAACATTTGGATCTTGTCTCTCTTATTATGATAGTTCTGCAGTTCTCGCGCCTCACACTTACAATTCTTCTTAGATCGGCAAGATCCCTATGAAGCGAACAAGATCACACCAAGCTCCTCAGCTTGCAATATGATCCTTGAGATCTACCTCCTTCTTAGCTCTCTCATTACAAGTAATCTCTTATCAAAGTATTACCTAAAATGGAAGCTCAACCTTCACAACATCTCCGAACTTCTGAATCTCTGAACTCTTGAACTCTTGAACCAACCTCTCTTTGATACCTTCTTGCCTATATTTATATCTATCGGGCTCTTCAGCCATTTCCATAAAAAAATCTTACCAAAAAACCTAACTCTTATGTCGTTAGGTGTTCCTTCTTTGCATGTGTTCGTTGCTTCCTTCTAGCTTTCACCTCCTTCTTGCATCAGTGCATGCTGTGCTTCTTGCTAGTTGTCGCTTTCCTCCCACACGCTTTATTTCCCATGTTTTCTCTTCCAGTTGTCATTCTTCTTAGTGCACACCTTCTTTCCCATTTCGACCTACTGCCAACAATAGGTTGTCTACATTTTGAATTTATATTTCACGGCAGTTGGACAGGACAGGGAAAGGGAGTTGTAGCCTCCTTTCAATTGGTGCTGGCGAATCAGGGAGTTGGAGATTCCTTCAAGTTGGACCCTGAGAATTAGGTGGTTGTAGCCACCTTCTGGTTGTAGACGAAGAACCCAGGGGGTTATAGCCTCCTTCTGGATGGAGCTAGAGAATTAGGGAGTTGGAGTTTCCTTTAGGTTAGAGCTTGAGAAACTAGGGGGTTGGAGTCTCCTTCTAGTTGGATTTAGAGAATTGGAATTTGGTGCTTCCTTGAATGTAATTCTTTGACATATAAGAAACACATTGCGTGGTTTTCTCCCACATTGGATTTCCATGTAAATATTGGTGTATTGTGTATTGTGTGGATGTGTTTATTATTGTTTATTATGTACTTATGGATGTTAATGTTTATGATACAATAATATATTGATGATAAACTTATGAACATGGTTGAATAAGTTAAAGGAATATAAACTGTGGTTAAGAGTGGTATAAATTGTTCATTACTAATTCACCCCCCCTCTCAGTAATCCAACATATATATATTAGATTTCTTGTTATGTATCTATTTACTAGATTGATTCCATCATGCTCCTTTTATGTTTTGTATCACAAGATTGTTATATTGTGGATCCAACATTAAAGCTATTAGATATCTTTTTCAACATCGGACGAGCTTAAACTTCACAATTTTCTCCTTTATGGACAAACTCCAACTTTGGGATGAAAATACATGGACATATGTATTCTATTTAGAGCCTCTATTTAGACTGAGCTTCTTTTTCTCAGAGTTTTGATTCGGTTAAGAGAATAGAAAAATATATATCTAGATGTGTAATACATGTAAACATGTATTCTACTGAATGTAAATTTTTCTCCTTTTGGAAATACAAATTTATGATTTTTTCTGCGGATATATATATATATATATATATATATATATATATATATATATATATATATATCACTCTCGAGGATTCCCAATGAACCTATTAAGTTATACATCTCTGTTTTAGGACATTTCCTTTAGCCTACTATTCCTTAAGAGTGACATCTCCCATGAGTGATAATCCATTAAATCCAATATTAAATCCCAATCTCAATAACTAGGAATATATTCTAGCAAAGGGGAATTGGGGGAAAATAATTTCTCAACTTTTAACAAAAGAAAAAGGGTGTTACTATTAAAAAAAAATAAACTTCACTATAAAATGTAGTGCAATTAAACCTCACACTATTTATATATTAATGGCAAACCTAGCAATGTTTAGACATTGAAAACATAACTTTTGAATGTCAAAATGGTGATTTAAAATAAATTGATAAGAATTTAATAAATTAAATTAAAGTTTTAGTTTATTTTATATAATTGTTAACTTATTTTATATAATCATATATATAAAATAGTTAAAATAATGTGTTTATAAAACTAATATGTAATATTTTTTTGGTAATAAGTTATTTTACAACTTGAGTAGTATTTAATTTCATGTATATCACTAAAAGTAAATTCTATTAGAAAGTATATGATCCCAATGGAGGTAGCCTCAACAATGACCACATAGGGACATTGGCTTTCTTCCAAAGACTATCTTGGTTGAAACAAAAAACTACTTGTGATTGGCCCAAGGAAATATGTTAATGGCCCAAAGCCTAAATATATCTAACAAGAGTGTAAGTATTCCCCCTTATGATCCACTAGTGGGTCAAAATAAACTTCACTATAAAATGTAGTGCAATTAAACCTCACACTATTTATATATTAATGACAAACCTAGCAATGTTTAGACATTGAAAACATAACTTTTGAATCTAGTTAGAATGACAATTTAAAATAAATTGATAAGAACTTAATACATTAAATTAAAGTTTTAGTTTATTTTATATAATCATACATATAATTATTTAAAATAATATGTAATGTTTTTTGGGTAAGAAGTTATTTTACAACTTGGGGTAGTATTTAGTTTCATGTATATGACTAAAAGTAAATGCTATTAGAAAGTACATGATCCCAATGGAGGTAGCCTCAACAATGACCACATAGGGACATTGGCTTTCTTCCAAATACTATCTTGGTCGAAACAAAAAACTACTTGTGATTGAACGAAGGAAATATGTTAATGGCCCAAGGCCTAAAGACATCTAACAAGAGTGGAAGTATGCCCCCTTATGGTCCACTAGTGGGTCATTTCAGGTAATGTGGTTTCCCTTGAATAAGGGTGATGAGTCAACCCACATTCTGTGATAGTAGCCAATGATATATGTCACTCACATTCTTTGGTAATGACCAATGATATATGTCATTCACATTAGTAGCCAATGATATATGTCACACACATTCTCTAATAGTATCCAATAATATATGTCCTCATTGTGGAGTGACTAATGAATTATGATAGATTTTGCCACTTTTGAAAGAACAAAAACTAACATGTAATCATAAAACATAACTTTTGAAGATAAAAGATCTCAAACTTGATTTTTAAAGATCAAGAATTCTGATAAATAGAAAAACTATAAATATATAAACTTAATACTATCATCATCTTTTACTATTAAACTTAAAAAAAATAAATATTATTTTTAAATTTTATCTTTATAATTTTTTTTTCCAAATCTACTAAAAAGATAATGATTTTATACATATTCATTATGAAAATTTCTTCAAATGGTATTCTTTCATTTTTATTTTTCATACTTAATGCAATTATTATTCTACATTTTTTCTTTTTAATATTATGATGCTTATTGAATTTGTGATTTTAGTGTTTTTTTATTTTGTTTTTTTTCTAAGAGAAGGTGGTAAAACTTATTATAACTAAATTGTTAATAAATAGTAATGAAAAACATTATTGGTTATTATTCACTGATGTCTACTTAATGGAATCCATGAAGGAATCCCATGTGGGGGCGACCGTAAATATTCTAGATTCCTCTATGGCCCTTTTCTCAGAGTAATTATCCCACTAGTCGTTAACATGGGGGATGACCTTTAGGAGTGCAAAAGTAATCTTTTCCCTATCGAAAAAATTGCGGACCGAAAAATACCCTTTAAGCAAATTCAACCATTTATCTACAACATCCACATCTATCAGTCCTTCAAATAATGGAACATCAAAATTTAATTGTACCTTGAAGGGGTTTGTGTGGTTGCTTGATGAAGATGTGTCTCATGTGGGAAGCTGTCGAAGGATCTGTGTAAAGTTGTCCATCATTTTGTTCCTTTGTCACGCAAGGGATTCCTCTAGAAATAGTTTAAAATGATCTCTTGCTCCATCATCTTTATTCTTGTCCCTAATGAGCTGTGGTCGGGCTTAGCACAACCGATCTCGCAAAGGCTTGATTGGTTTGAGTCCCAACTTCTTGTACCCGTATCTTTTTGGGGACATGCACAAAGAAAAATAAATGAAGAGAAGATCGCTCTGATAACATTGATCTAGATTTATGAGTGGAATGAAATGAATAACAAATCGAATACAATAACACATATATACAAAGAACAACAATAGACATCCAAAGAACAATAACTTCTATTTAATAAATAAAATAGGTTGAAACTGTAAAACTGCAGAACTGAAACAACTTGCTTGAATGGTGGTAGCTATCTCTGAGAAGAGATGTGTCTGCTATGTGCATCCATCTGAGAAGAATGATTACAATGAGTCTCTAGATGATTTTTTAACATTACTCATGAATTCCAAAACCCTAGACATCCAAAAACCTAACCCTAGGAGATGAAACACCAAAATTTATGTTGGCCCCAATCGATAAGTTGGTACCTCAACTTCTCAGGGTCGTAACTTTGGCATACAACCTCCGTTTTAGGTGTGTGATAGCGCGTTTGAAAGGTATTTTCGATAAATACACATTGTTTCAATAGACTCTGAATTTATCTATATTTTGACTATGGAAAGAAAAAAAAACATTGTTTAGGGCCCCAAAATGGCCCTGGAAGTACAAAAAGATGTATTGACATGAAAACTTCCAAAATAAGCCAGTTGGAATAGGTGGGCGGCCACCAATATCCACCTGGATGTTGTGAAGGGATTCAGGACAGACCCATAAGTAAAAACCCCACAATTATAAAGAAATGTCATCATTACAAAGAAGCATGTTAAACTAAAAACTGTCAAGATGAGCCAGTTGGAATAGGTGGGTGGCCACCAATATCCACATGGATTATTTTATTTGCAAAGGAAAAATGGTTATCCTCTCTACAGATATTCAAATATTTTATGTTTTCTATTACCTGGGCACAAAAATTTCAAATAGTTCACAATATTGTTTTGATCTCACTTCTTGAGGAAGTTCATATTATATTGGACATTTTTATTCTGTTTCACTGTGACATGTTTACAGGAAATAAAATGTTGAAGTGAACGTTCTCTTTAAGGAGTGAATTCAGATGGTTCTTGGGCAATGGTTGATTATTGAAGTCAAGGGAGAATAGGTATTTGAACCGCTTCATAGATATTTCATTAAGGATAGAGTATTACCAACATTACAAATCTATTTCTTGCAGTTCAAAGAAGTCCTGAATATTGTTGGATATTTGGTTTAGATTGATGGAAAATTGGTTTGGGTAGTTGGTTTTCATTGATGACAACCCTTGGAGTATGATATTGTATATTGATGTCAACCATTGAGTATGTCCAGTAGAAAATTTTGGTAGCCCCAGAGGTGTGGTTAAGGAACCATAGTTTGTTTGAGGATTAATGTAATGAAGATCAGTGAATTTGTAGGTGAGACTATTTTAAATGGATAGTACATGTCAAGCCATTTCCTATGATATGTGGTATGCCAATTATATATTCACGGTTGGGGAGATATGGCTAAGTGAAGTTGGAGAGCCCTCATGAGTTAACTAGAATCCCCTAGGAGGTAAAATAAGTCAATTTTTATAGAATATCCTAGAAGAGTCTTACTAGTCAAAGTGGTTGTAGCTAGGACTTAATCATGAGTAAAGTTGTTGCAATAAGAAAATAATTAAAAATAAATTAGTTGAAACAATAAGTGGTGAGTTTACTATTTATGGATAAAGTGGTTTCAATTGGGTAAAGTAGTTGAAAGTGGGTTATCCCTAAAAGAAGCAAGTTGGATAAAAATGTTAGAAGATAGCCCCTGAAGGAAGCCACTTGGAGAGTATAAATAAGAGAGCAAAGGAATCCCACTAGCACCTATTGAAATTAGTTGAATATATATTTTGTGAAAGGTTTTTTGCAGGCATAATTGACAAATTTGAGGTTGCGTGAAGATGAGGAAGCGAAGAAAGTTTGACAACAAAGTTTTGGAGCTGCAAAAGGAAAGGGTTTCTGAAAAACCCTAATTACTGAGGTCCTCGTGGGTCATCCTATAAGTGTCTAGGGAGGCATCCTCGTGGGTCAACTAGTGTACAACAAACGAGGCACTGGTAAATTTGGGGAAAAGGGTTGGAACATATTGCAGAAGCTAAGTAAGACATGATTATTTGAGATATAATGTTATAGGCCAATCACATAGCTACATGTATGATTGTATGTGTGGTTTTTCTTGTGTCTGTGCCTCTGTGGTCTTCTCCTTGATTGTGTCCACTAACTAGATTGCAACTCCATCACTGATCAATTCTATGCATTTTGCCTAGGTGTATGCTATCTTTGTTTTAGCTTCCTTTGCTTGTGCAATGATTTCTGCTACTCGCTCTTGAAGTGGTTCCATTTGATCCCGACTCTCCTATTTTTGTGTTTTTGTAGTGGTGAGTTATGACTACAATTTATTCATATCTTGCGCCCCTTTGACATGCTCTATGATGGGAATTGTCTTCTGCCTCTGATTGAGGTCTTGGATAGCTACATTGGTCCTTTCTTGTTCCTTGTCCCACCTTTAGATTTGTTGATCCTCATCTAGCTTTTTCCAAATCTGTGCTGCATTCTCGAATAAGTTAGTTGATGTGATAACCTGTTGCTCTATCTCTTATAGTTTATCTATTGCTTCCTTCTTCCTTTGCTCCTTTATTGTTGGTGGAGTAGTGGGTGTGATATTCTCTCAGATATTCTCGATCTCCTTCTAATATTGATCGATTGCCTATGCAAACTGATCAACCTTTTATACTTCTGTAAGTTCATCCATCTGCATGGTCTTCAAAATCTTCTTGTATGTTCTTGCGACTTTCTGCTCCAATCCATTCTTGTGCTCCCTTTTCTCTTGGGTTTCAAACTTAGCCTGCTCATAGATTATTTCAAGCGTGTCCCGCTTCTTTGTTTCCTGTTGTAATTCAACTAAGTCTATGCGTGCTTGAGACTATACCTCATGGGTAACGCTCACCTACAATTTTTGTAGATCCTTGGATGGTATCCATGACAATACCGATTGCATTTGGATTAAGTCCTTCAGGGGTGTCTGCCCCATGATATCATCCATACAAAGCATAATGGGTGTGATGTGGAATTTTTCATTTGGATACAGTATCATATGGACTGGATCTCACTCTCCTTCTCCTAGTTTGTATTCTATCTGCAATGTTGAAGGCCCTGTTCCCATGCTACTGCCTGCTATCTGCACTTCCCCGATTTTCTTGAGGAACTGTTGCATGTCTTCCATCTCCTCCTGAATCCTATCCCTGTGGTGTGTAGCGTTGTAAAAATCCTCAGTTAGACAATCCTGGACCATTCATGCTATCATTTCTACATCGTCCTTCGTGATCATATAGTCTGGAGGTGTTCTTTGCACCTTCATATTCTTGCGCGCTTCTACTATCCGCGTAGTTGGCCTCTTATTCCCACTTGGTTCCTGTGGATTGGGACTCGGTGTAGTCCCTTGCGTGGCCTCGGCCTGTTTCTACTACTCTTTGGCCGGATACATGTTGTTCTTTTTCCCCTTCTAGGTCCCTATCTTAGTTGCCCCTTCATTTGTCTGTGTTGTTTTTGTCTGGCCCGTCCTTCATTTCTTGGGCACTTACACTTCTTGAGGATGCATTTCCTCATGCCCTGCCTCCTCTTCTATTGTCCTTTCTAGCACATCTTGGATCAGGACTTGAATCTTCCATTCATCTTCCCAGTCTTTCATCACCATGTCAATGTCGCCCTTTGTGATACAATAGTGCATTTGTATCCACTGCTTATTGGGATCCTTCTGTGCCTGTATCCACATCATATGTCGTGTGGCCTTGAAGTTGGCGACATCCTGAAACTGCACGAAAGCCTGTGGTGTGATTCTCCACATGTTTATGATGGCCTCCTTCAAATCGCGTAGGTATCCTTCAAATATGGACCCGTTCATCCTTTTGTGCCTCACATCCAACATGGATTTCAACAATAAATATCTCGCTCCCTGATTCAATTTGGGTCTAGTACCGAAAGTAACATATCTTGACTCCCTCCATCCCATAAAGGCTATTAACATGATTTTCCATGAATAGTGAAACTTTGTTCCTAGATCTCGTGCATCCTTGCAGTCATCCAGGAATAAACTCAAGATATAGGGTACCCAACTCGCTATGGTGCCCTCGATGCACTGAGCTGCAACTACAACGACCCCAGCCAGAACTTCCTCCCTGCGACATTTTCTTAGTAACTTACAGGATAATATTTTTGCACCCATATGTGTTGTGACATCGTTGATACTCTTGATAATGATTCCTCATTTTCCTCTATCGATACCATACTTTTTCTTCATCTCTTCCTCTAGTGCTTTTTCCTTGGCTTTGTCATCAAGAAAATGCACAGAATCCATGCCCCAGGATGGAAACCCTATTATGTTCGCAATAAGCTCTACGTCTATCGAGATGAGATTGTCAAACCATATGTCCCCACCATGTGTGACTACTAACAACTATTTGACACACCCGCTTCCGTACTGACCTCTGCCAAAATTTGGTAGATCCAACAGACCTAAAATTCTTGTTTTCTCCAACCCTGTTTCCCATCAGAGTGGCTAATCAATTGGTTCCCCAACCAGATTTGTGCCCACAGTCTCTAAGTATACTCGTTGAAAATTCCAAAAACTTGTCTGCGTTTTCTACATCGTGGTTTGATTATTTTATCTTGTCAATCTACCCTAGCAAGCCTGATTCCACTCATACCCCATCTGGTATACGCGATAGAATGAGGGTTGCAATAGGTTTCTTGCAAGGTGACCTAGGTACATGTTGCTTGTCTTTCTTCAGTGGTGGTTGCCTCGAGGTTCTAGCGGCTTCCATTTGTACCTCGGAATACCATTCTGGCCAACCCATGACATCGTCTATTATTCATTCCAATGGGTGGTCTGAGACAATTGTTTTAGATTCATCTGAGTCGACTGCTTCTTCCAGATTTGGTGTTGTTTCGTTGACTCTCGGAGCTTCTTCAGTGTTCTGTGGTTGCGCCTCCTTCATAGTTTCTGCATCCTCTTGTTCATGTACCTCTGCCATCCTATCTATATGTGTGCCCTTTGGTGTTGGATGTTGGGTTTCTTCCACTATAGGTGTGGGGTTCACCGGTATTGTGTCTGGGGATGGGATTTCTTCGACATTGGTGATCTCCTATGGCTGTTGTTTTCCTTCTTCCAATTGTACTCGTGACCTAGTTCTAACTCTGGGTTGTCTAGCACTCTGGCTTGCTTCTGCCTACTTTGGAGGTGCCATGGTGGTGAATGTAGAAGGTTTATTGAGTTAGAATGGTCTCTATGACCTCTTTGAAATCCGCTCTATGTTCCTTAGCCTTTATTTCTCTCTCTCTTTATTCTCTTTTCGCAAATAGACTCTTTGCTCCCGCGTCCGTGTGTTGTATGGGCATTACATGAATCTTATCGAGGAATATACCTTAATTATGGGTTCAATGCACCTCTGGTATTTTCACACTTCCCATTACTCTACCTTTCCATCTCTAGTTGGCGTGATTAATGCGGTGTCCCATCGATCCTTTCCGACATTCAATTTCTCATAAATTCGTTGTTTCGAACTGCTTTTTACATATTTTCATTTCCTGCTTGTTTCCCTTTTTACCTGGTTGTTTTCCTTCTCCTCGTCGATGTTGTGTTCCTAAGTATGCATGCCCTTTATATCTCCAGTGCACTGTTCTTCTGTTGATTCTTTTTTATTTACTGTTTTTCTTTTCTTTTTTACTGCGCGGTGGGTGGTCGACTGTCCTTGTACAACTCCAGTTGGCTCCCATTGATCATCCCTCTGATTTCTACGCCCGATAAGTCTCTCCACTGTATAGATCCTCCATATGTGACAGAGTCTACTTCATACGGTCCTAGCGAGTGCATTCTTAGCTTTCCTGGGTTTTGAAATGATTTGTTGTCATAAATCAATACTAGATCTCCTTCCTTGAAGGTTTTCTTCTTGATGTGTCTATCATGCCAAGATTTGTCCCTTGCTTTTTGAACTTGTTGGTGGAACCCTGCTAAGGTCCGATCTTCCTCCATGGCCATTAACTGATTTAGTCTCTCCTGTACTGGTCCTCATTCTATCATATGTGTGATTGTTTCTACGCACAAGATTGGTACTAAAACTTTTAATGGTACCACTACTTCTTGGCCATAGACCAGTTTAAATGGCATGTGCTCTGTCAAATTTTTTCACGTAGTCCTGTAGGCCGATAATACTGTAGGTACTTTGAGGTCCCATTCATCCCTGTTGACATTACAGATCTTTGTCAGTGCATTCTCAAATGTTTTTTTAAAGGCTTCCACTGTGCCATTTGCCTGTCGGTGATATGGTGTGATTTTCTGATGATGGACTTCAAAATCTTCAGTCATCACATTGATAGTGTTGTTTATGAAGTGTGTGACTTGGTCGGTCATCAAAAATCTTGGGCACCCAAATTGAGTGATTACTTGTTCAAATAGTAAGTGTGTTGTTGTTTCTGCATTGCAATCCTTCACTGGGGCTTCTTCCGCCCATCTTGTTAGGTATTCTGCCACGGTAATGATGTACCTGGCTCCTCTTATTTTTGCTGGTGAGTTGATTGGTCCCACAAAGTATATTTCCCACTTATCAAATTCTCGAAATGTTAATTGTGGTCTTAATGGAATCTCATCCCTTCTATTGGTTTTACCTACCCTTTGACAGACGTCACATCTTTGACAGTACCTTCAATTCTCGGTGAATGGTCGACCACCATAATCTTGCACGCAATAACTTTTGCATGGTATATTTTCCTGCGTAATGTCCTTCTGATATTCCCTCATGGGATTCTGTTACTAATCTTGGTATTTTGTTCTCTAACATGTACCTTCACAAGATTCTATCCGCACCCATTTTGTATAAATGTCCTGCAATTACTTGATAGTCTGCAGCTTGGACTATGAGGTTTTTCTTCTACGTGGTGTTTAGTCTGCAGCAATACCTTTGCTCAAGTATTGAATTATATCTATGAAGTATTCATCAACGAAATGGACTGAGAATAACCGTGCATCTGAGAAGTTGTCCTCTAAATTCATAGGTTCTTATCCGTTTGTGACTCTTGATAGGTGGTTAGGTCCTGCATTCAATTTTTCTGGATTGACTATTACTTCAAAGTCAAATTATTGAAATAGCAGTAACCATCAACAGATTCTCCCCCCCAACACTGACTTGTTGACTAGGTATTTCAGGGCTGAGTGATTTGTGAACATCTTAAACTTTTTTCCCAATAAGTAGTGTCAGAACATTTTCAGTGCGTAGACCATAGTTGGGCCTTGTCTCTCCATGGTGTTGTAGTTATGTTCTGATTCTGATAGTTTTCTTCTTACAAAGGCTATTGGGTTATCCAAGTCTCCTACTTTTGGCTGCGCCAAGATAGCTCCAAGTGCTATGGTTGATGCATCTACATGCACATGGAATGTATTCTCCCAGTTTGGAAATACTAATATTGGCGCGGTGACCATCTTTTCCTTAAGGGTATCCAGACCATGTTGACACTTGTCCTTCCACTGAAACTTTGTATCTTTTCTTAACAACTTTTCCATTGGTGTAGTAATCTGTGTGTACCCTTTGATAGAATTCCTGTAGTATCCTATGTGTCCCAATGTCTCTCTTAGTTGACAGACTATTTTTGGTGGTGGTAACTTAACAATTACTGCAATTTTTGCAAGATCTACTCATAAACCTTGTTTGCATACTATATGGCCAAATAGTATCCCAAACGGTGTTCTGAATATGCATTTATTTATGTTTAGTGATATCTGGCACTGCCTACATATTTCTAACATTAGTCGTAATACTTATACATGTTCTTTCAATAGACTATAGACTGCCCAATCATCCAAATATACCTCGAGAAATGGGTGGGTAAATTCCTTGAATGCAACGATGACTACTCTGAAAAATATTGCTGGTGCATTCTTAAGTCCAAATGGCATGACTGTGTATTGGTAGGATCCCCATTCCATAGTGAATGTGGTCTTGTATCTGTCTTCCTGTGTTATATTAATCTGATGGTAGCTTGAGAATCCATCAGTGAATGAGTAAGCTGCATGTCCACCTATGTTCTGTAACAATTCATCCGTGAAAGGTGTAGGGAATGGGTCATGTAGGCATGCATCGTTCAACTTCCTCAAGTCGACGCATATCCTTATCGTTCTTTGTTTTTTGTCCTAAAATACCATTAGGATTATTCGTTCTGATTCTTTGACTAGATCTATGATTCCAGCTTCGAGCATCCTGTCAATATCAACTTTGAATTTTTGCTTATATACTTGGTTCAGTCTGTATGGTCATTGTCTGATCGGTCTCGCTTCAGGTCTAAGTGGTATCTTCATTTCTCCTAGCTCTCCGTATATACCCTTCATCTCTATAAATGTTGTCAGAAACAGGTCGATCTACTCATGCAATAAATCTATTATGCTTTCCATTGTTTTCTCATCCCAGTAGTCTCCAATGCTGGCCATTTTGGGGTTCTCAACTATCCCAATGTTAACTTTCTTTACCTTAATCGACACAGCAATAACTTATGATTATATAGGTGGTCCCTCAACTTTTATTTCTCCTTCTGCTTCTTAAATCTAAATATCGCGTGGATCATCTTCATCTGGCGCTTCCTTTTGCACATGGTAACATGAAAACAATTCCTAAACTATCTATTTATTCCATTATTTTTCTTCTGTTACGAGTTCCACTTTTGGTCCCTTGATGAATATCATTGCTCTTATATGTTTAAGAGATACATCTATGTTGGGGTTTTCATGTTTAAATGAAAAATTGACTGTAAAATTATGTTGCAATTTCGTCCAGGTCATAGTTCACTTGAGCAATTCCTGGTCTGTATACCAGTTCACTGGTATGCCCTCTAGAGTGTGTATGAAATGATGAGGCCATTCCCTCGGGGGTGTCAATTTCCACAACGTTCTATATTTTTCCAAGTGTTTCGTTGGTGCCCCTTGTCCATCATACTTCTGTTGTTGCTTGTTGTCTTTTTGTTCTACACCAAACCTTACGTGCAGTAAATGCTTACATTGGTACCAATCTGTGATTGTGTCTTTGTGTGTGCCCCACCATCTTGTAGATGTGGCCTTGAGTTCTATATCAAGTTCTAACAGTCTCTGATTCTCTAAAACTTCATCTTCATATTGTGCCAAGAATGTTTCCAAATCGTTTATTCCGTCGAAACTGGGTGGTTCCCTTATCTTCATGCCTACCCATCTTACTGCATGGTCTATTCCTGCACATATTCTCATGGATACTTTGTTTAGGCTTTATTTCCAGTTCTCTAAAATGGTTTCTAATTTTGTTGCACATGAAGTAATGCTCCACCAACTGAGTATTCCACTTGTAGTTGGGCTTACGTAATCCTCATCGTGCACAGTTATTCTGTGCAACTGGTTGAATTCCTCTAAGTATAACCATGTAGGTTCTACAAACCTCTTCCCTTATGATGGGTATAATGGTGTGATGACCTTGTATTCTCCTGACTCAAATGTCATTTTCTTGGTATTTAAGTTGATTATGGCCTGGTTTTCAAACACCCAATCTAGACTGAGCAATGCTAGGTAAGGTGTGGTGTCGTCCACTATTTCAATGACTTCAAAATCTTCTTTAGTGCGCACTCCATCCAGGTCTATTGTCACTCCTTTTAGTCTACCAATTGCTATAGCGGGAAAACCCCTCTACGGACTACACCAGGGTCCTAAAGTGCAGGCAGAGATAACCGTCTAAAGTCTCCTACTTTTAACAACTATCCTGTCACTACCTCACAATCATACATAAAAGACAAAGTATAGGGATCTGGTAGGCATACCTTAAACTCCGTGTCCGGTGTCGATCCCTTTGCACTTAGTTGTTTCTCGACTATAGATCTCCTCCCAAGGCCAACCTGCATTCACCAAAAGACAAATAAGAAACTAAAAGCATGCATTATATATAAGGATTAGTGGGTTAGACATCATAACAAAAAATGTAAACAAATCATAAAGATTTAAGACATCATTTGGCGGGACGGGAAAAGTATTTCTTTATATTATTCTCACAAAATTCATTTACAATATGATACCAGAAAATACTCCTTGAACTCAGTCCTAGGCTCCTCTTCACCATGCACCAACTGCTTCCACATATTCTTATACTCTTCAGTCCTCTCTAGGGAAATGACAAGGGTTTGCAATGGAGGAAGAAGGAATTCTAGCTCAAACTCACAAAGTGGTTGCAAAAATTGGGGCAAAGGGGGAATACTGAATTGGGTAGAGTTTCTATGCTCTAATACTTCTCTTTGGAATGGGACCCCAACACCTTTTTTATATTCCAAAAATATAGTAATGGTTGGGATAACTGACTATGGGTGGTCAAATGGTTAAGTAACGGACCGAAAATCCATATGGGGTGAATGGCTATGGGGTGACTGGCTATGGGCACTTTTTGTGAGTGTACGTGGGTTGTAGTGGTGCAGTAAGCATGTGTACGTGGGTAGTAGTGGTGCAGGGCACATACATCTTCAAAAAATGGTTTTAGAAGAGATGTTCAGTGATGGATTGGAAAAGATAATAAGTAAGATGGCCTGATGCCTGGTATGCATGTCTAGTGCAATTTAGGGTTATAACAGATGCCCCCTAATGTGTGAGGTCAGAAGAGAATTTGATGACCAAAATACATTACAAATATTCACCAACGTACGGAACGAGTGAGCCCAGGGACTAGAGTTCAGGAGGTGCCATCTGCAAAATAACAATTTGTCTCACCGAGGCAGGCATACCCATGCTCATGATGAAATAAAATCATGGTTTCCAATCAAATACACTGCATATCCATGTCATATAACTATATAAAGTGTAGCCATGAGAAGTACACAGTGGATCTACATCTCAAAATCAAAAGATATACATGTATAATATTCATATTCAAGAAGCCAATGACTCCTGATGGCTGGAGATGAGGTCTTTAGAGCTCGAGAAACAACCTAAAAATATTTACAAATCGAGTAGAAGTGTAATATCAGTGTACAACTTGACTACCCAGAGGTCTTCGATGGCTCGTTGGGAATATACAAGAGGATTTTGGTGATCAGGTAGAGAACTTCATCGATTTTGAGCAAGGACTTGATTGGACTTTTGGGGTGGCCAGGCATGAGGACAAGAGACAAACTAAAGAAGGGCCAAATCAAGTTTAGTAAAACTTCCTTTGGACAAAATCACGACAGATGATGAGACTCAAGAAGCATGGCATTGACAAAAGTTCACGATCCAGGAGGCAACGAGAACTCTCCATATGTTTGGAAGGATAACCAAATGGAGGAGGATACAACTCTACATAGCAAGAACAACTTCCTAAGGTCATATTGAATACTAGATCTTGACAAAAAAAAAAAAGGATGTGCTTTGTGTTAGACCTCAAAATTACTCACTTCGATAGTGTCGCAAGTGTCATCATTACCAGTGTTGTAAGTGTTGAATATTGTCCGCAAGTGTTGCTTCTTAACTACAAGTGTTGCAAGTGTCACAAATAGTATACTGCCATATTGCCTATGTTGTGCCTCTAATGACATCACAAAGACACATAAGACACCTCAAAGGCTAATTTGGAAGAGAGAAATCAGTTGACATGAAGTACAAACCTTTTGCCATTGGGAAAACCACAAAAAAAATGGATTTTCGAGAGGTGTGCTCCCCTACCCACTGTCAGGGAGTGTTGGCACTCCCTTAGCCTCTTTGGGGAGTGTTTGAGTGCCCTATGCACCCTTTTGCGGGAGCGCTACCCTTTTTTTGGAAAATTCTGGGTTTGTTGAGGCAAATCAGGGAAGAATCCATCAATTCTTGAAGGTAGTTGGATTCGAATAGATGGTCAAGGCATGATCTTAGGGAAGATCCTAAACTGAAGGAGAGGAATCCTCAACTTATCCCAAAGATCTCTTAATTGGTTTGACCTCTCCAAGGTTATATAAGGAGACATTCGCATGGTGAAAGGTACAATGGAGGTTGGGAATTACATCAAACTTATGATCGCATGAGTGAGATTCCATCAAAGAAATCAATGGAGATTACTTGAGCAAAGGGGTTGCACAAGGAGAACTGGAAGAAGCTAATGCACCTTCATTCAAAGGATTGTAAGTATCTTTAATTGTTCTAATTAATAATCAATGCTTGGCTTGTTTCTTTCAAACTTATGCTTGTTCCATATGAGTTTGTCTGTAGTAGATGGATCTATGATTGAGATAATATTAGTAGAGTAGGAATTCCATTGTATCTTTGTTTGTCCTACAGGATCTATCAGGGAGCTTAGGATCGAAGCTCAGATAGGACTTTGCAAGGACAAACATCGCTAATAAGGTACATATATTTCTCCTTATATTTCATTTATTAGCTTGATTAGATCTAAAAGGAAGTCAATGTCCATGTTAAGCACTTTTTTGTCTTGGCCTTAGGAGTCTAGAGGCCAAGAGGGAATCCACTTGTCCGCACGGGGATTCACCTACAACAGAAATTGGCGACTCCACTGGGGAGGAGCTATGACTTTTGTTTCCATTCCCATATCTTGTTTTTTCCCTTTGCCCACTGATTTGACCTTCTCCATGAATGTCTCTGATCCTTAGGTTTGATTGTTGGCTCTTGGATTTATCTTAAACACAAAATTTTTCATTTTTCCTGATTTTTTTTTGAGTTTTTGGGCATTTCTCTGAGCTTTTACAGCAGAGTTCTCCCCTTCCCTTAACACTAGAGTGTTGGCACTCCCTTTTATCTTTCCACAGAGTGTTGGAGCACTCTGTGTCCCCTTTTGGGGGAGTACTATTTTGTCCCTTGACGCGGTGTCCTTCCAGAGCATTATTTTCTTGGAAGCCATGATCAAGGAGAGTCCACGAGCATAGTTTCTCTTCTCTGTAGCAATCTCATTAAAAAATGAAACAGAGGTCATGAGTACAGTTTCTCTTCTCTGTGGAAATCTCGTTAAAAAATGACACATAGGTCATGAGCATAGTTTCTCCTCTCTGTGGAAAGCTCATTAAAATGAAATAGAAGCTTTGAGCATAGTTTTCCTCTCTGTATCAAGCTCGTTAAAAAAAGAAACAAAAATCTAGAGATTGAACCCGGATCCCTGAACATAGTTCTTTTCCTATGTTAATCTCTTTAAAAAATGAAATAGTCACCTCTTTTGAACCTTCATTTCATCCACTCTTATCCTTTTTCTCCATCTAGTAGAGAAATTGATGACAACCTCAAAGTCGGTGAATGAATTGAAGCTTGGAGGGCATGTCTCTAGCCTTTGATGATCATTCTGGAGTCAAGCCACTAGATGTCAAGCTGGGGGCATACCAAGATTAGTATTTGTTCTTTCTCGTGCTCCCAAATACATGAGAATGCAATTGGGTAAACTTTTATCTCTTTTTTAGACCCGCATGGTTAAATGAAAAAGGAACCCCTTAGAGTCATCTTTAAGCTCTTTTCAGACTCTCTAAACATGAAAAGATCGCCAAGTGATCTTTCTTCCTTTCCCACTCGTTAAAAGGTTTGAAAGGGCATCTTTCGAGTGATAATTTATCTCTTTTTCGGCCTTGCGAGACTAACAGTATGAAAAATCACAACATTGAAGTCATCTTTAAGTTGTTCTCAGACTCTCTAAATATGAAAAACCACCAAGTTTACCTTCTCTAGACTCGTTAAACAATCATACATTGAAGGGACCATATGGGACTGAACCCTTACTTCTTCCAGTTCGTTAAACAAAGGAAGAGGGACTTACCGAAGGTGAGTCATATTGAGCATGTGTTACCCTCCTCGAGCTCGTTAAATTAAAAAGAGGTACTCGTCTATCTGGATGGGGGAAAAATTGAAATAAGCAAGCCAAGCAGTTTTTTGAGAACACTACCAGTAACCCTTACAATCGCCCTTGAACACAGAACTTTGTCTTTGCACACATTTTAATCCGCTGAACCTCTTCACTGAGCCAATCCTCTAAGATTCTTTTACTCCTTTGGGTCACCTGATGAAAGTCACCACATCCCCTGCATCATCAAGTTTTGGTCCATGTTAAGTTTATGTTGATGTGCCTCAGTGTTCAAGGGAAGTATCTGCCTCGAGAGTCAGCCATCACAAATATCTTGTTTCAATACCCATGTCAGTCCATGTTCATTTGAGTTCATTTGATCTACCAATTACATCTTTGTGTCAGTTTCGTGTTGTTGATGGGGGATACATCAAGGCCCTCCTTCGTTGTGTCTATTCCTGTCGACTTCAACACATTATCTGGGAACTAGACTTAGAAACTAGTTAGTACATTGGGACCTGCATGCCTCAATGGTAGGTGTCCTCGTGTCTGACAATGAGTTTACATCATTGACCCCTGATTGGATGATTCCACGGATGTTCGACTTCATCTCATTCATTCACATTCGTTGGAATGTACTAGAGTACCTTGGGAATCATTAACATCAATGGTGATATCCCTCGCGCTTGTTAACAATTTACATCATTGACCGGTAATCAAGTGGTTTCTGCCATGTTCAACATCAGGACATATATTCACATGGTTATATTTGTACTACATTGGTATCGGTAAGAAGACCCTGGGTTGATTTTTCACTCTTATGCATACTTTGCCCACATTGCAAAGGATTTCTTTTGAACTATGACACATATATTGTTACATAGATCCACTTTGTATTGGTCGTGGCTATGTCTTGTCATCTCGTAGATCCACTGTGTATTCTTCCTGTCTACGATTAGTTCAGGTCATATGAGTATAGATCCACATTGCATCTGCAGTGGCTATACCATTTTTTCAATATAATTATGGATCTGCAGTGTATTTTATGGCGACCATACCTAAAAAGTATTTATCACTCAAGCATAGGTATGCCTGCCTTGGGTTTGAAACATGTCATAATATTTGTTTGATTGTTGTATGCATATTTTTCTGGTTTCTTTGTGCCCATACCCTTTCTCAAAAAAGTCTACAAAGTACTTCAATCATCATCGTCTTCTAACTTCGTACTTTGGGGGGCAATCTGTTACACCTCAAAATTACTCACTTCGATAGTGTCGCAAGTGTCGTCATTACAAGTGTTGTAAGTGTCACATCTTGTCCACAAGTGTCACTTCTTAACTACAAGTGTTGCAAGTGTCACAAACAATATACTTCCATCTTGCCTCTAACGACATCACAAAGACACTTAAGACACCTCAAAGGCTAGTTTGGAAGAAGAGAAATCAGTTGACAAGAAGTACAAACCTTTTTCCATTGGAAAAACCACAAAACAAATGGATTTTGGAGAGGATCACTCCCCTACCCATTGTTAGGGAGTGCTGGTGCTCCCTAAGCCTCTTTGGGGGAGTGTTTGAGCGCCCTGTGCACCCTTTTTTGGGAGAGCTACCCTCTTTTTGGGAAATTCTGGGTTTTGTTGAGGCAAATCAGGGAAGAATCTGTCAATTCTTGAAGGTAGTTGGATTTGAATAGATGGTCAAGGCATGATCTTAGGGAAGATCCTAAACATAAGGAGAGGAATCCTTAACTTATCCCAAACATCTCTCAACTAGTTGGACCTCTCCAAGTTTATATAAGGAGGCCTTCTCATGGTGAAAGGTATAATGGAGGTTGGGAATTACATCAAACTTATGATCTCATGAGTGAGATGCCATCAAAGAAATCAATGGAGATTACTTGAGAAAAGGGGTTGGACAAGGAGAACTGGAAGAAGATGCTACACCTTCATTCAAAGGATTGTAAGTATCTTTACTTGTTCTCATTAATAATCAATGCTTGGCCTATTTCTTTCAAACTTATGCTTGTTCCATATGAGTTTGTCTGTAGTAGATGGATCTATGATTGATATAATCTCAGTAGAGTAGGAAGTCCATTGTATATTTGTTTGTCCTATAGGATCTATCAGGGAGATCGGGATCGAAGCTCAACCAGGACTTTGCAAGGAAAAACATCGCTAATAAGGTACATATCTTTCTCCTTCTCTTTCATTTATTATCTTGATTAGATCTAAAAGGAAGTTAGTGTCCATGTTAAGCACTTTTCTGTCTTGGCCTTAGGAGTCTAGAGGCTAAGAGGGAATCCACTTGTACGCAGGGGGATTCACCTACAACACTTTGTCCAAGGGCGACTCATTATGATGCTAATAAAAATAAAATACTTTTCCCTTCCTCTTTTTGGGGTATATTTGATTTTTTTGTCTCTTTCAATAATTTTGCAAAGCTTGAAAAAGAATAAAAGAATGCTACATTACAAAGGAGGAACGAGTGTCCCAGACATGATAGTTCCAAGCGCAAGGAACACAATGATGCTTAGAGAAAAGGGACATATGCAGCAAAAGGACACTCGGGCAAAATCCTCCATGGGTCAAGGTATCAAGATGCAGAGGCAAAGTGCTACAAGGCTTGCGTATAAGGCATGATTTAGATGGTTCAGTTGAGAGAAACATGGAGACGACATTAGGCCCAAGACACAGGGATGCAAATGAGATTAATAAGAAACAATGATAACATCCTTCGGTGTAATTTTAACGAGCCCAGAGAAGGCAAGATCGACGGTTTTTCATTTTTAGAGAGTCTGAAAAAGCGTAAAAGGAGACTCCATTGGGTTACCTTTTTCGAAGGTAGTCTAGTCAGTTCGAAAAAGGGGTAAACTAGCACCGAAAATACGTCTATTCAAAATCATTTTAACGAGTGTGACAAAGACAAGATCACTCAACATTTTTTTCATATTTAAGGAGTCTGAAAAAAGCTTAAATATGGACTCCGTAAGGGATGTTCTTCTTGACCAATTTAACGAGTGTGAAGAAACAAGGTCACTCGGCAATATTTTCAATTTTAGGAAGTTTGAAAAGAGATCCTAGACTATAACTTTGTTCGTACAACTAACTATCCAAACCAAAAAGGGGTAAACTATTGCCGGGTAGACGTGCCTTCAAGTTTTAGTTTGGTGAGCATGAAGGGAAACAAGATTGCTCGGTAATCTTTTTATGTTTAAAGAGTCTGAAAAGGGATTAAAGAAGACTCAAAGGGGTTACGACTCATCTATGAAACTGGTTCAGGTAGAGCCCACTGCTAGGCTCAGACCAAGAGTCTCTTCGATAGTCAATTTGGAAATTCTCCCAGAAGGGAAGAAAACACAAACCATGATGTAATTCCTCCCACGGTATATAATCCATAGTCGTGGCTTTAAGGATAGCCTCATCTGAAGGCAATTCAAAATCTGAGAAATCATGCAAACGAGGGTCAACAGTCCCAAAGGGTGAAGTAAACTGACCATATTCCATATGACGATGGAGGATCTAGCCAGGACTGGCAGAGTCTATCAACAAAGAATCACAAGCATGAGGGATTGAGGGTCTACAAACAATGAGATCAAACTCTGAAGGAGACTCAAGATCACTTGGACCAAGAGAGGGAAGCAAGGGCTCCCATCCCCCCATTGGATAAATCAATGGATCAATTGTTGAGACCAAGTCTCGAGAAGGTAAATATGATTGCACAGGTTCCTGCTTAGAAGCAATTGAGCCACGAGGATAAGATGTCACATTATTAACCCATGGTGGGGTAGAGTCTACATGAACACTAGGAACATATAAAGGGGCATATTGAACTAACGTCGAATTAGGATGGTGATTATCATATGCCAGCTGGTCGATATTGAAAATGATTCCATTGTGAGGGAAATGCATCATCCGAAAAAGCATAGACACCACAACGTTCATATCATATACATAATCATGCCTGAGAAGCATATTGAAATCTAACAGGTCTTGTACCACTTTAACATCAACAAGGACAATCTTCCCACCTAACGAGATAGGAAACTGAGGAAGAACCCCCAAATATTCACTAGGATGTCTATCAAAAGATAACAACTCATGTGAAGTAGAAAAAATCTCGAGAGATCCCAAGACTTTCCAAACCGAGGAGGATAAAGTACTTGCGGAGGCTCCTTCATCCAAAATACATCGATAAATGTTTGTTGAATTAACTTCAACCCTTATTTGAAAAGGCACAAAAGAAGGAAGACGAGGCTCAACAAGATCATTCCAATTAAAGGAAATCTTCCTAGGGCTTGGAGGGGGTGTGCTCCGAATGAGCAGAATGACCTCTTGTTCTAAAAGTATTGAACTGGAAATGCTAAAAACATAGTCGGTAGACACTTCACTCCAAAAGAGAGGAGTGGGATCATCCTAATATTTCATCGGCATGACCACTTTGGTAGACTCGACACTCTCCAAAAGAAGAGTGGGATCAACCGAAGACTGCATCGGCATGACCACTCTCTCAACCACTAGATGAATAGGCTGCGAGACTACATGGTTGAAAGACACATCACCCCCAAAAATAGGAGTGGGATCAGCCGATGACTGCATTGGCATGACCACTTTCTCAACCAATGGATGAAAAGACTGCGAGGAATCCTCAGGAGACTCAGAATCAAAAGATCTTGCAGACAGGGACCATAATCTTCAAACCTATGGAAGGCTAGAGAACAAATGAGTAAGGTGATATCCCTTGCAAAGATTACAAGCGAAGTTAGGCTTACGTCCTATCCATCTAGGTTTCTCAACAGAATCGATGCCCCCAACATGACTAGAAGTGGTTGGTTTCACATATCCAACATGACTTGCAGAGGTTGGTGATGGGTCGATAACATGACTCACAGAGGCTACAAACCTATTACCAGTATGACTAGAAGTGACTAGACTTTTTCCCCCAGCATGACTTGCAGAGTGTGGGTTCTTACCCCTAACATAACTTGTAAAGGATGGGTGCTAGTCTTCAATGTGACTTGTAGAGGTTATCGACCTATCTCCAACATGACTCGTAGAAGTTGGTGATTTCTTCTTCCTATTCTTCCTCTTTCTATTTCATTTAGACTTCCAGTTACTAGTAACTGTACTTTCACCAGAGGCGGGAGAAAGAGGAGGAGAATACTTTACTGACGAAGAAACATCAATAGGGTGCCCATGAATTAAGGTGCTTAACTGAGAAGCGTCAAGAGAATTCGGGACCTTTGGAATGGTACCCAACCAAACTGGTAGTCCCACATTCAACCCAGGAATGTACAAAGTGGCCATCAAAGGGACACCAACATTTCCGAAGAAGAGAAAAGCACAAGAATCCTCTTGTGAAGGGGATCCTTGGTTGGTATCATTGGGAACTTTAGCCATGAATATCTTATGCACAAGTTCTCCCCTTACGGGATCATTCAAGTCTGTAAAAGTCTCACACACTGACTCTGGCGAACCGGTGTTATAAAAACAATGCCTATACAGAGGCAGCTCCACGTTTCTAAGTGGAAGACCAAAAATTTCTCATGAACGATGGAGTGGGTGGTCTACCACCCTAGGTCAGAGACCCAAAGAAATAATTGACTAAATCACTATGGAAAACTAGGGAGCATAGATCACACACTAAAAGTCCCTAAAGGTAAATCAAGCATATGACTATCTAGTAGGAAGAACAGGTATGCCAGCCAAGACTAGAGAAACTTACCAATGCAAGTGAAACTCGAATATGGAATCGCTCTCCGGGTATAATCTTTAAAGTGTGGCCCGACATCTGCCCTAGGTACTATGGTATACACTTGTAGTCACTTGTGTGAGTCCCTAAAATAAAGGCAACTAGATTGCCAGCTCATGAACAATTATCGAGCGGGTACAATCGACAGTCAGGTGGACCACAATGAGTAGGGTATCAAGCGCGAAACCTATCAAGGGTATCAAAAGCAAGTGTTCCAGAAGATGATTAAGGACCTTGAATGGATTCGAGACCCACGAAGCTCCATGGAAAATGTGATAAAAAAAATCCCAATATAAGTCATCTATATGTGTTCCCCACTATGCTTGGTCCTGCTTTGGAGGGGTTATCTCCG
>ML808714.1:26201-58223 GCA_009831015.1 Picea engelmannii | reverse complement strand
GTAGTGCAACTGATGTTGTGAATACTCTTATGAAAAATGTTGAAACTTACATGAACACTGGCAAAGAATGATTATCTTTCTTATTTTTCTTTTGAAATGCTTTTAAAATTATAAGAAAACACAATGCTATGCTAATTTATTTTTCTTTTTCAAATAACAATGCAAAGAAAATGCCAAGAAATAAAGAGATCTAACAAACTAAGTTTTTTTTAATTTTCTTCCAATCAAAGAAGAAATAAAAAAAGTTAAAAAAGCTAGGAAACATAAGATTTTTTTTTTTTTTTTAAAGACAAGCAAATTGACGTCAAACCTAGGCTTAAAGACTGTAAAAACAGAGACCAGGACTAGATCAAGAAAACCCCTAAGAAGTCAGATTTCAATCAAGGAAGAGAATGACTGCCTCTTCTTGAAAAAATATTTTCCTGATGCAGACAACAACTGATACTTCAACAACTTGCGTATGTACATGGGTTGTCAAAAGGTAGGGCACGTATGTACGCGTGCAGACCCACTACAGGTCACGTACACCTCTATAACTTTCTAAAAAAAAGAAGAAAACAACAGTCCAGCTGTCAAGGAAGGGAATACTGGTATGGAAGACTAGAATCCCTTAAAGACTCAGACACTTACAAAAACTCAAAAAAGGAAATTAAACCAATTAAAATGCCCAAAACGAATATCCCCCAAAAAACCCCTAGAGGTCTCCCCAGTACGGTTGGCAATTCTACTATAGTGGGAAAACCCCTCTATGGACTACACCATGTTTCTAAAGTGCAGGCAAAGATAACCATATAAAGTCTCCTACTTTTAACAACTATCCCATCATTACCCCACAATCATACATAAAAGACAAAGTATAGGGATCCGATAGGCATACCTTAAACTCCGCGTTCGATGTAGATCCCTTTGCGCTTAGTTGTTTCTGGACTGCAGATATCCTCCCAAGGACAACCTACATTCACCAAAAGACAAACAAGAAACTACAAGAATGCATTCTATATAAGGATTAGTGGGTTAGACATCATAACAAAAAATGTGAACAAATCATAAATATTTAAGACATCATTTGGCGAGACGGGAAAAGCATTTCTTTATATTAATCTCACAAAATTTGCCTACAATATGAGACCGACAAATTATCCTCGAACTCGGTCCTAGGATCCTCTTCACCATTCACCAACTTATTCCACATATTATTCTCCTCTTCAGTCCTCTCTAGGGAAATGGCAAGGGTTTGCAATGGAGGAAGAAGGAATTCTGGCTCAAACTCACAAAGTGGTTGCAAAATATTGGGGCAAAGGGGGAATATTGAATTGGACAGAGTTTCTATGCTCTCGTGCTTCTCTTTGGAATGAGACCCCAACACCTTCTTTTATAGGCCAAAAATATAGTAACGGTTGGGGTGACTGGCTATGGGCGGTCAAATGGTTAGGTAACAGCCCGAAAACCCGTATCCCTTTGGAATTTTCATTTTTTACGCTTTTTGTGAGTGTACATGGGCTATAGTGGTGCAACAAGTGTGTGTACGTGGGAAGTAGTGGTGTAGGGCACGTACACCTTCAAAAAAGTGGTTTTTTAGAAGAGTTGTTCAGTGATGGTTTGACAAAGATAGCGAGTAAGATGGCCTGATGCTAGGTATGCATGTCTGGTGCAATTTAGGGTTATAACACCAATTGGTAGGACTCTGTGTTGGTTTTCTAATTTCAGTTGAACAAGTGAATATCCTAACGTGGGTTCTCCCATGCATTGCCATGTCTTCTTTGCTAATACATTAACTTCAGATCCTAGATCCAGTATGATATCTCTGATGTTGGCATTCAGTCTGAACTCCCTATTGGTTCTTCTCCTTGTATGTAGGTGATTGACTGTTTTTTGTTCTAGTTTGCCTTCCCTATCTATACTACATTTTTCTAATATGTTTTGTAATATTTTCATAGATGATGGATCATTTAACACTTTTACACATGATTGCAAAAATTCTTTGATTGTACTTACTTGTCCCATGGGTTTCATTTCATTTGTATGATCCAATATTGGAGGCATCTCGTACTCCAGTGCTTCCTTTCTTTTCTGTGTTGTTGAAGTTGATGCCATGTCTTCCTTCTGGAATTATTGTATGGATTCCTTAAATATTGCTTTCTCGTTCTGCGTGTCGAATTGTTTCCTTGGTTCGGTGTTCTTCTTCACCCACTGATTTTGTGTTGGTTCTTGTTGCACTGCGTCGTTTCCTGTTTTATCTCCTCCACGAGTAACTATATTGATGTTTCGTCCTTCATCCCTTGCTTCAGCTTAAATCCAATGAACATTCTAGTTGTTATGGTTCCTCTTTTCCTGGATCTTTAATAATAGTGTTGGACATTCTTCTGTGTCGTGATTTGATGCACGAAAATATATACAAGTCGTTGGTGGAAGAAGACATTCTCTTGCATAATGTCCTAGTTGTTGACAATTGTGACATACTACTGGTCCTCTACCTCATCCAAAACCTCCTCTCGCTCATCCTCCACCTTTGTAACCTACTCGATATCCTCTCGGTGCGTTATACTAAGGCACCTGATTATACTGCATGGTATTGTACTGAGGTTGTGTTGTGTTGTACTACGGGTACGCGTTATTATATGGTTGTTACGCAATATTATATTGTTGTTGCGCAGTGTTGTATGGGGCTAGAACTTGATTGAACTGTGGTGCGGCTTGCCCAGTCATCATTTCTTCCTGCACTCTGTATGCATTTGCTGTGCTCTCTCTCATCAACTCCATGGTTCTACAATCTTTGTCATTGTGGCCCACTGACTTGCAAAAGTTGCAATATGAACTCTTTGGCACTGTTTGGTATTTTTGCATCATCATGCAGTGATAAAGATCATGACCCGATTTCTTGTAGATTTTGTACCATAATCTATTAGGGTCCTAACCTGCACATAGGTAGAACAATATATTCGGATGTAATAAAGGTCAATATTAATAAGGCCTTGCAATAAAATAGAACAAGTCGAATGTAAGAAGACCTAATAGAAGATTTCGCTTCTAGAAGTATCTTCCTCTAGATGCTTCTTTTTGATAGACATATTTAGTATAAATATGAGTCAACGGTATGAGAACCCTAGCTTGGATATTATTGTAATAGACCTCTGCTTGACTAGAGGTTGCCCCCTCGAAGAGGCCCTTGAACATTGCTCTCAGAATCAAAGTGTTATTTTTGTTGTTATTCTTATATCATTTCAGTATTATTGTGGTGATTATTGTGGTTATATTGTTGTTATTCTGTCATTTCTAGCATTTTATTTTTGTTATGCATACTTTTTATATCTGGTATATTACAAGTGGTATCAGAGCACTTTCTTGGAAGAAATTGTGGGTAATTGTTTTTCCAGGGTAGATATGTATTCCGACGTCTTTAATCCACAAAGATCTATCGTTACGTGCATAAACCCATAGTTGAGGGATTCATACATGTAGGAAATACAAGTGGTTCTTAAGCGCACATCTGTTGGCCACTCTTGTAACCCCTTTTGGTACCCCTTCGAGTGATAGCACATTAGACAACACCTGTGTATGGTTCAACCTAGATTTCCTGAAGCCCTCTTTAGATAAATTGATTGGCCGCCTGACTGCTATAATGCCACCGAGAACAACACTCTGGAAGATACTCTCTAGTACCTGGGTAGTCGGGTAGTATGGCTAAAGGTACGGTCTATCCTCCTTAGTTAGTGTCCTGAGATATTGGGCTGAGTACTACTGTTGGAACCCACACATATATCAGAAAGATATAAAACAGGGAAAACCCTTGCCTGTAGAACCCTTCAATACCTAATCCTTGGGGATTGAAACATGAACAAATTAAAACAGACAAGATCTATTGTCACGCAAATGTGTTCGGGTTGCCAAGTAAATACACATTTCTTTCTAGTTAAGCATTTGGGAATTTCCTCTCTGCAGTAATCTTTAGACCAGAGTATAAATCCACGGGTGTAAAAAAAAAGAAAAAAAAAGTCTGGAATTTTTTTCACCATTATTTGAGACCTGTTCCATTGGATTCATCTCTTCTCCCTTATCACTTTCATACATATCATTTTTTGGCAAAATTTTTGACCTCGACCCCCCCTTTTTAGTTCCCCCATCCTCATGGCCCTTAGCCGTAGCCAAGACTTGGAAGCTCTCTTCAACACCTTGCAATCTGGTCTCATCGAGACCCAACAAGAAGTAAAACAACTCAGTGCCAATGTTGTCGCCATCAATACAACCATGTAGTCCTCAATGGAGGAAATCGAACAAGACCTCACCACCAATCTTGAATCTATATTTTTGGAACTCTGCACCAAAATTCATATCCCTACAGATAACCCTTTCTCTTCCTGACCTCTACATACTGAAGGTGACCATTCCTCTCATTCCCATAACTTTCAGAACCATCACTTTCAATGTGACCTACGCCTTCCATGGGTGGATGTGACAAAATTTGATGGCTCAGACCCCACTGATTGGGTAACCCAAATGGAACATTATTTCGCTTTATACGACCTTACATATGACTTGGACAAACTCCGGTATGGTGTTCTCCATCTAGATCAAGAACATTGGAAATGGTGGCAATGAAGAAAAACTTCTCGTCAAGGGAATATTGCTTGGACACACTTTGTGGTAGAGATTTATGAGCACTTTGACACTAACACCAACCATTTGGGCCGTTTGAAAAATTTGAAACAATCACGAATAGTGGAATACTTTATAGCTTCCTTTGAGCGCCTGAATTTTAGGATGATGACAAATATTTTCCAGGCCACAAGTGTAAGGAACAAAATCTGTTTATGGCCATCTCCGAGGATATTTCATAAGAGGATATTGAAACTCCCCTTGTGTCTGAGTCACCTAAAACCCTCGACATAACCCCTCCCTCAGACCCTCCCAAAGTAGAACCAGTCATTTCCCTCAATGTTCTCATAGGCTTCTCTGCTCCCCAAACCCTCAAGCTAATTGGTTACATCAAGCATCAGAAGGTCATCATTCTGGTTGATAGTGGAAGCACCCATAATTTTATTCATCACTTCATTGCCCAAGAAACTCATTGCTACATCCATTCCGTCAATAATTTCCAAATCATGATTGGAAATGGTGGCTCCATGAAATGTGGAGGGCGTTGTGAAAATGTGTATCTCCAAATTGGTGACCACCACTTGAAATCTCACATGTTTTCTATAGACATGGGCAGCTGTGACATTATGTTGGGTGCAGACTAGCTAAGGACTTTGGGTCCCATTCTCATGGATTTTAAGGAATTAACCATACAATTTAACCATGAAGGCCACCAATATAAGTTCTAAGGAATCATTGTCAGGTCACCTGAGATCATTAGTTCCCATCGCATGGAAAAGTTGCTAAAAAAGGGCCATTCTGTTGTTATTTCTCAACTCCATGCCATCCAAGCAACATAAACACCCTCGGTGCTGCAAGACCTCCAGGACATCCTTTCTAAACATCAAGTGGTATTTCCACTCCCCAGGGAATCCCTCCTTCACATGGTGTTCATGATCATTCCATTCCCCTTGTACCCAGAAGCCTTCCTCCCAATATCTGTCCATATCGTCACCCCTTTTCCCAAAAAAATGAACTTGAGAAAATGGTCCAGGAACTCCTTAATGTAGGCTTTATCCGCCCTAGTATGAGCCCCTACTCTTCTCCTGTGGTCATGGTCCTGAAGAAAGAAGGTTCTTGGAGAATGTGTCCTGACTTTTGTGCCCTCAACAAACTTACCATTAAAGACAAATTTCCCATTCCTGTCATTGATGACCTCCTAGATGAACTGAGTGGTGCCCAATTCTTTACTAAACTTGATCTTCATTCGGGCTACCACCAGATACGTATGAAAGAGGCAGACATTCCCAAGACTGCCTTTAGAACTCATGAGGGCCACTAAGAGTTTTTGGTCATCCCCTTTGGCTTGTGTAATGCCCCTCCACCTTCCAGAGCCTCATGAATCATGTCTTCCATCCTTTTCTCCGTCCTTTTGTCTTAGTTTTCTTTGATCATATCCTCATCTATAGAAAGACCTGGACATAATATATTGCTTATGTGGATTGAGTTCTCCATCTACTCTCTCAGTACCAACGTTTCCTGAAATAGTCTAAATGTGCTTTTGGCGCCTCAGAAGTATAGTACTTGGTTCATCTGGTTGGCAAGGATGGAATCAAGGTGGATCCTGAAAAGATTGAAGCTATGCAAGACTGGCCTCACCCAAAGACTCTCAAAATATTGCATGGATTTCTGAGCTTAACAAGCTATTATTGCAAGTTTGTTAAGAAGTACAAAAAGATTGCAGCACCTCTCACTGCTCTCCTAAAAAAGAACTCTTTGACTTGGACTCCAGCTGCTGCTCAAGATTTTCAAACCTTGAAGATGGCCATGTGCACCACTTTAGTCCTAGTCCTTCCTGATTTCACAAATACCTTTGTCTTGGAATTTGATGCTTCAGGGAAAGGAATTGGTGTTGTCCTTATGCAAGAGGGTCAACCTTTGGCCTTTACCAGTAAGCAATTATCTGAAAGAAATCTAGGAAAATCTATCTATGAAAAGGAAATGTTGTCTATCCTGCATGCCATTGATTTGTGGTGTCCTTATCTATTGGGGCAATGCTTCCAAATTAAGACAGACCATCAAAGCCTCAAGTATTTTTTGGAACAATGCATTTCCTCCCCAGAGCAACAAAAATGGGTAACTAAGTTATTTGGCTATGATTATGAGATCATTTACAAGAAAGGCAAAGAAAATGTGGTTGCGGATGCACTTTCCTGCAAATATGAATATGAAGGATCCCTTTTTTCTCTTTCATTCATTGTACCAGATTGGATCCAAGCTGTTTGCCAGGAATGGCTACAAGATCCCAAAAGTTCGCAGCTAATCCAACAATTGCAGTCCAGTGCTCCAGCTCCCCCAGGGTACTCTTGGCTCCATGATGAGCTTCGATACAAAGGCCGTTTGTATTTAAGTAAACAATCAAATCTTAAATCCATGGTACTTTCTGAGCTTCATGCTACACCAACAGCAGGGCACTCCGGGTTCACCAAAACCTATGACAGGGTCAAACATTCTTTTTTCTGGGATGGTATGAAACAAGACATTCATAACTTTGTGGTCGAATGTGATGTGTGTCAATGCAACAAGGGAGAAACAATCAAATCTCTGGGCACACTACAACTGCTCCCGATTCCACCTGCTATTTGGAAGGACATATCTATGGACTTTATTACAAGCTTACCCAAATCGGGAAATAAATCATTCATCATGGTGGTTGTTGATCGCCTTTCCAAGTATTCTCATTTTTGCTCTCTTCAACACCCATTTACAACATCCATGGTGGCTCAAATTTTCATGGTTCAGGTCTTCAAGATCCATGGCATACCACACTCTATTGTTTCTGATCGCGGCCTCACTTTCACAAGAAATTTTTGGCAAGAACTATTCAAGCTACAAGGCACCCAATTGCATCTCAGTACATCTTATCATCCCCAGACTGATGGTCAAATAGAAGTTGTCAACAAGTGTTTAGAAACATATTTGAGGTGTTTTACCTCAAAAAAGAAAAATCAGTGGGCTCAATGGTTACCCCTAGCTGAATGGTGGTACAACACTTCATACCATACAACTACATGAATGAATCCTTTTGAAGCGGTATATGGACATAATCCACTTTTAGTTCTCTCATACTTACCAGGTGTCTTGAAGATCCAGGCAGTTGACCAAAAACTTACAGTTCAAGAGGCTATTCTCCATACCCTCAAAGAGAAATTGGTCATGGCACATAATCGCATGCAGATCAAGGTCGCTCTGAATGTCAATTTGAAGAAGGGGATTAGGTGTTTCTTCACCTGCAACCTTACAAAAAGAATTCCCTCAAGGCCGCGCATTATTAGAAGCTAGCACCCAAATTTTATGGTCCTTATACAATTCTCAAGCATGTGGGACAGGTGGCCTATCAATTATCTTTGCCTAGTCATTCGAAGCTACATCATGTTTTTCATGTTTCCTGCTTAAAGAAGGTGATTAGAACTAAGTGTCAAATTCAAACCAACCTTCCCAAGTTAGCCGAAGAAGGATCCATTTGGATACAACAACAAGCCATTTTGGACCAGTGTGAGCGTCATCTGCATCAAAGAACCATCAAGGAAGTGTTAACCTAGTGGAAAGATACAACTCCAGCAGATGCCACTTGGGAACCAACTACCATTCTGCAATAATTTCCACATCTAGGAAAAGGTTTCTTTTAAGGGGGAGGACATGTTAGGGTCCTAGCCCGCACATAGGTAGAACAATATATTCAGATGTAATAAAGGTCAATATTAATAAGGCCTTGCAATAAAATAGAACAAGTCGAACATAAGAAGACCTAATAGAAGCTTCCGCTTCTAGAAGGATCTTCCTCTAGATGCTTCTTTTTTATAGACATATTTAGTATAAATAGGAGTTGAGGGTATGAGAACCCTAGCTTGGAGATTATTGTAATAGATCTCTGCTCAACTGGAGGTTGCCCCCTCGAAGAGGCCTGTGAACATTGCTCTCAGAATCAAAGTGCTATTTCTGTTGTTATTCTCATATCATTTCAGTATTATTAGGGTGATTATTCTGGTTATATTGTTGTTATTCTTCCATTTCTAGCATTTTATTTCTGTTCTACATACTTTTTATATCTGGTATATTACATAATCCTCCTATCAGTAACGGATTTAGCATTCCTGCTGCCATATACTGCGCGAATGTCAGACATGCGTTCTTGTGGTGTCCTTTCACCCTGCATGTAGTGCACCAAACGGCTTCTCGTTTGTCCTTATTCTTATTCTGGTTTAGCTAGAATGTTATGTTCTTCAAGTCCTCTTTCACTTCTTTGATAGCTGGATCTATTTGCTGATATTGGTTTTCTTCCAGTTGTAGGGCTGCATGTAGAGCCTCTTCCTACATTTGAAACTTTTGTTTTCACAGTGGGTATTTTAAGTGTGGTAGTAGTGAATTTACGAACAGGTGCCTATGCTGCATATCGGTCATGAGATACTTCGACTTTCCTTTTAAACACTTGAATCGCTGGACAATTTCCCAAACAGATTCTCCTGGTTTTTGTCGGATTTCTATCATCTCATTCATGTATTGATCCTTTGAGCTTGGCTTCTGGAACTCTTTATCAATAACTTCTTAATGTATGTCAGTGCCTTGTCATCCCAGGTGCATTGTTTGCGTCTGTACTCATGTACCAGTCTAGTGCATGGTCTCTTAGCATAATAGCTAACTGCGCAAGTTTAGTATCTTCATCAATTGTCTATTTTTCTTCCCAAATCTTTACACAAATGAGCAAGTGTTTCTCAGGGTCTTTTGCTGCTTCTCCTCGAAATTATGGTAACTTGATGGTGGGATTGTGTCCTGCCACTCTAAACACTGAACTACTACCTCCGCGCGGTTTCGATACATGACTAATTCTTCTTGAACTGGATCTTCTAGTTGTTGTTCCTTGTGTAGATGTACTTCCTATTGTCTGACTGCTTCTGAACTTCGGTTGTCTAAACAATGGTGTTCTCTTTGGTTTATTAGTTGCATATGGGTTTATGGGTTCCACACTGACATTAATATGGATAGGATTGTTGCCTTCTCTTCCCAATCTTGGACCTCTCATCTTCCCCTCATATGTTGTGCGTGGGATTTCCTCAATCTGCTCCATAGCCCGAAGATCCTCTACCTATTCCTCGTCACTCACCAGGCCTTCTCTCATGGATAGGACTCTCTTCTTGGTATTCACCTTGTATTGGTAGGGTACTCTGCTATGTGTATTTCCAGTTTTCATCATGATCTGCTTGATCTGGTCGTCATCCATCATGATTGTGTCCAAGGGTTCCTCCTCCTTTCCCTTATCCTTTCCTCCTTCCATTTCTCCTCTTTCTGTCAGTGCTTCCCCTCTTCCCCCATGCACATAGGGAAGTTTAGTTGTCTGACTCCATTGTCATTACACCTTTATTATATAGCAGTATCTTAATATAAGTATACAATGATCTAATGTACCTTCCTCAAGTTCTGCGTAGAAACTCTTGCTCTGTTGTGCTGTACAACTTCACTGTGTCTACTGCAAACTCTATTATAAAGACTGCCACAATACAATCAAGCCAAAAATCTACTATGCGGGTGAATTTGTAGTTCACCTGCTGTAACTGCTCAATCTGTACTGGAGTCCACTCTAACTATCAGATCCGGTTCGTTGCATGGTTATCCTTCAACCTTAGTATCCACTCCTACAATAAATGTGGGAAATCACAGAAGAAGACTACATGAAAATCAGTAAACACATATTTATCAATATATTTGCGGGGTGTTATTCTAGGGTTTCTGCTATCTTTCTATGAAAAATCTAGCTCTTTGGTTCTTAGCCAAGTTTCGATCTCTACTTTTGTGGGATTCCACGGTCTCAACATCCCCTTCTAATGGCTCATTGGTTTCTTCTTTTCTTTATTCTTCTCTTTCTCAACCTATCTCAGCTACTCAATCCTCTTATGTTCCTACCAACGACAACGAAACCATTTGTTGGTTTACTTTTCTTCTATTATGTCTGAGTTTATTGACCCAGGGTTCATGTTTGTTCGGGTTTCCAACAAAGCCTCTGAAACTTTTGGCTCTCTTGGTAAACCAGAAGGCAGCGCAACACACAAGGTGCATTGTACAGTCTCACCCGAGATAGCTTTAATGGGTGATTGTAATACTCATGTGTTTACAGCCTCAGATTGAGTGTGAGAGATGAGAACTATATATTAAACAATAATTATACCTTGTAAACACAACATACTGTCATTTGCAAACAAGCATGAAATATAGAAGCGCTTTCATTCAATATAGCAATATTTACTTAAAAACAATAAGATATGCATGCATTCATCACATAACACATATGTTACCATGGTTCACCCCCTCTTGGGATATGTCCACAAAGATTTGGTTCTCAGCTCTTTTATTATCGCCATTCTATCACTACAACGCTGCACGCATACAACTCTTCCCCATTGGGTAAGATCTATATGAGGTGGACTATATCGCACTAGGATCCCCAACCTCTAATCTAACCCTCAAGTATACCCTCCTTCGTCCTCTGTAGCTCAACAACTTACCAAAATAGATCATACAAAAAAATATTACATATCGGTTTGCTACTACAACTCTCTCTACAATAACGACTTATCTCTAGAAAAATCCCAACCTTATGATATCTAAGTAAAATCCAACCCCTTATGATACCTAATTATCTATATTTATATGTTTCTGGATCTTCATCCTTTACAATACATTACCAAAACCCTAACCCTATTGTTGTTAGGTCTTCCATGCATGCACTCGTGTTGTTCTTCCTTCTAGATGTCACTTTCCTCGTGCATGCTTTATTTCCCAAAATCGCCTTTCTTTCCTCTTTGGCCTACCTCCAACACTTGGTATATGTATTTGGTATATGGTTGACACTTGTAGTTGATGAGTTGGCACATAGATGAGATGTATGGTATGGTGATGTTGGTACATCTTGATGAGTCATAGTTTGATTTGTTGATACATGATTGGTACATGCTTGGTACATTGTTAGAGGAACTTGTTGGTAATCTTGTTGGAGACATTTGTGTAGTATTTTTGGCACATGGTTTATGGATGATGTGGCATACATGTATTGGTATACTTTTAGAAGAACATCTTGATTGTGGTACATCTTGTTGATGTTTGTGAGTAGTCATGGTTGATGCACATCTTGGTGATATTATGCATATGATTGAGAGATGTCTTAGTGATGGGCCTTGGTGAGTAGATCTGATTTGGTTGATGAGAATGATGAGACAGATTGTTTGGACAGGTTGTTGTGACATGTTATTTGTAAAGGTTTGGTGCATGATTGATGCACTTGTTGATGGTATAGGTTGAGGTACAGGTTGATGCATGATTGATGCATGGTACAGGTTGTTGGTATAAGTTGTTACAGGTTGTTGGTACAGGTTGACAGTGGCAATGGTTTATTTAGTGATAGTGATAGGTTGTCTACATTTGACATTTATATTTCATGGCAGTTGGACAGGGAAAGGAAAAGGGGTTGCAACCTCCTTATGATTGGTGATGGAGAATCAGGGAGTTGTAGATTCCTTCAGGTTGGATCCTGAGAACTAGGTGGTTGTAGCCACCTTCCGTTTGTAGCCGAAGAACCTAGGGGGTTGTAGCCTCCTTCTGGTTGGAGCTAGAGAATTAGGGAGTCGGAGCTTCCTTCAGGTTAGAGCCTGAGAAACTAGGGGGTTGGAGCCTCCTTACAGTTGGAGTTAGAGAATTGGAAGTTGGTGCTTCCTTGAATGTAATTCTTTGACATATAAGAAACACATTCCGTGGATTTCTCCTGCATTGGGTTTCCACGTAAATATTCATGTACTGTGTATTGTGTGGATGCATTTATTACTTTTTATTATTCTCTAATGGATGTTGATGTTTATGATACAATAATATATTGATGATGACCTTATGAACATGGTTAAATAAGTTAAAGGAATATAAATTGTGGTATAAATTGTTCATTATTGATTCACCCCCCCCTCTCAGTAATCGAACAAAAATATATCATATTTCTTGTTATGTATCTATTTACTGGAATGGTTCCAACATGTTACTTTTATGTGTTGTATCACAAGACTGTTATATTGTGAATCCAACATTAAAGCTCTCAAAGATCTTTTTCTACACTGGACGAGCTTAAAGCTCATAATTTTTCTCCTTTTTGGAAATAAAAAATTACATTTTTTTTTTTTGGAGAAATATCTATATATATATAAAACTGTGGAGGATTCCCAATGAACCTATTAAATTTTACATCTCATTTTTAGGACATTTCTTTTAGCATTTGACCTACTATTCCTTAAGAACTACATTTCCCATGAATGATAATCCATTAAGTCCAATCTTAAAGCCCAATCTCAATAACTAGGAATATATTCTAGCAAAGAGGATTTGGGGGAAAATAATGGCTCTACTTCTAACAAAAATAAAGGGTGTTACTATTAAAAAGAAATAAACTTCACTATAAAATGTAGTGCAATTAAACCTCACGCTATTTATATATTAATGACAAACCTAGCAATGTTTAGACATTGAAAACATAATTTTTGAATCTAGTTAGAATGGTGATTTAAAATAAATTGATAAGAACTTAATACATTAAATTAAATTTTTAGTTTATTTTATATAATTGTTAACTTATTTTATATAATCATACATATAATTATTTAAAATAATATGTGTTTATAAAATTAATATGTAATTATTTTTAGGTGAGAAGTTATTTTACAACTTGGGATAGTATTTAGTTATATGTATATGATTAAAAGTAAATGCTATTAAAAAGTATATGATCCCAATGAAGGTAGCCTCAATAATGACCACATAGGGACATTGGCTTTATTCCAAATACTATCTTGGTTGAAACAAAAAACTACTTGTGATTGGCCCAAGGAAATATGTTAATGGCTCAAGGCCTAAAGACATCTAACAAGAGTGGAAGTATGCCCCCTTATGGTGCACTGGTAGGTCATTTCAAGTAATGTGGTTTTCCTTGAATAAGGGTGATGAGTCAATGCACATTTTGTGATAATAGAAAATGATATATGTCACTCACATTCTCTAATAGTAACCAATAATATATGTCCTCATTGTCTATTGACTAATGAAATATGATAGATTTTGCCACTTTTAGAAGAAAAAAAACTAACATGTAATCATAAAACATAACTTGTGAAGATAAAATACCTCAAACTTGATTTTTAAAAGTCAAAAACTCTCATAAATAGAAACATTATAAATATATAAACATAATACTATCATAATCTTTTACTATTAAACTTAAAAAAAATATATTATTTTGAAATTTTATCTTTATAATATTTTTTTCCAAATCTATATAAAGAAAATGCTTTTATGCATGTTCATTATGCAAATTTCTTCAAATGGTATTCTTTCATTTTCATTTTTCATACTTAATGCAATTATTATTCTACATTTTTTCTTTTTAATGTTAGGATACTTATTGAATTTGTGATTTTAGTGTTTTTTTTATTTTGTTTTTTTCTAAAAAAAGATGGTAAAACTTATTATAACTAAACTGTTAATAAGTAGTAATGACAAACATTATTGGTTATTATTCACTGATGTCTCTTATCCCTGTTATATTTTTGACTAATGTCTCTTGATCTTGATCTATAACTTATTACTGTTATGTTTTTGACTAATGTCTCTTGATCTTGATCTATAACTTATTACTGTTATGTTTTTGACTAATGTCTCTTGATCTTGACCTTTAACTTGTTTGCTTTTATTTATATATAGAAAACAAGCTTAGTTAATAAAAAATAGTTTTAAATATGATTAGAAAACCATAACAATCTCTACTAGTGTTCACAAGAAAACAAATATCTCTAATACAATAATATACCACTCTCAACTATAATTATATTTAACTATATTTAATCTTTGCCTCTTTTTAAAATGGAAAAAAATTATCACTCTACCTTGCCTTCCAAAAAAATGGCAACCTGCCATAATAATATCCATCAATTTGAGCAAAGTCACAACGTAAATTGGATGGACATTGTTCAAACTCAACTCCTCCCCGAAAAATGACAGGCAAAAACATACCATCATATCTCTGCAACTTTACTTCTCCACATATTCCATACATGTCGATAAATGAGTGACATGTGGATCATACATGTCGAGAAATGAGTGACATGTGGATAGACTGTTATATATTTTACACACAAGACAGTCGAAGGCTTTTCCAACGACCGAGCAAAAATAATATTACTTTTATTCAGAAGTTTGTCTTGGATAGAGGTGTATTGATCACATACCATTCTTTTATTCCAAAAATATAGCGTGTATGTGTTGGCAGAATCTTCTTATTATTCTGTATTGGTTAACAAGTATATTTTTATATACCTTCCTATTAATCAGGCTGCTGATTAAGCCTCCACCATAATAAAACCTAGAATGCAATTTTCAAATTGAAGTATTTACAGTTGGTCTCAAAAGATGGCAAATTTAAGTATTTCCAGTTGGTTTCAAAAGATGGTTGGTGTTTGATAGAGTTCGTCAGAAAAGATAGAACGGTCCCTGACAAGAATTTGATGTTAACATCACATCAGAAGGCCTACAAATAATGTAGGAGCGAGTCAGAAGAAACAATTCAGTCAAAGATTTATGTCACAGGCTGTACTGACGCGCTTTCCCTAAAACACAGGGAAAGAAAAACAAAAACAACATCTATATCATGAATCATTGTAGATACCGTCTGTAATTTGCGTAAACCCAATATATTCATATATGTTCTTTTCTGCTTGCGTTGTGCGCTGACAAAAAAAATCCATATAAATCATTGTAGACACCGCGTGTAATTTGCGTAAACCCAATATATTCGTATTTGTTTGTGTTGTGCACTTACAGACAAAAATAATATAAATCCTTGTAGGTACTGCGTGTAATTTGCGTAAACCCAATATATTCATATATGTTCGTGCACTTAGAAACAAAAACTCACATTAAAAACATGGGTATGTGCACATTGAGGTAGGAGGGTATGGCATATGGGTGGTGATATATATATAAAGTTATCCAACTACCAGGAAGGATTCAGGATCGCAATCTGCGCTTAAAAACAAAAACTTACATAAAAAACATGGGCCTGTGCACGTTGAGGTGGGACGGTGTGAGATATGTATGTTTAGTGTTTATATATATAAACTTACCCAACTACCATGAAGGATTCAGGATATGGACATTTGATCTATAATTTGTCTTGTTTACATCTTATATGTTGGTATTTAGCCTGCAAATTAAACCGGGATCAAATCAAGCTGCTGAGGCTTGTAGATTTTTTGAACTTTGGAGGTGATTTGGATGCCATGGTGTGCTTTTTATTGAAAGAAACAGTACATAATTTAGGAAACTAAAAGCAACAGCTAGCCTATATTCCTTGTAGCCAACTTGTCTCTCAGCTAGCCTATATTCCTTGTAGCCAACTTGTCTCTTTTAGGTGTTGACTGAGAATATAAAATAGGTTTTGACTAAACGTTTTAATTTTGGGTTTTTTTGGAGGGTGATGTAAATTTAGACAAAATCGCTATTTTCTGTTGTTTAAATTGCATTTCTGAATGTATAAATAGATTCAGCTTGCTGAAAAACCCCTAAGGCACTTCGATTATACAAACTTAGCCACTCAAATCTGCAGATTCAACCATTCATCACCAAATTTAAATTTTAAGCAAAATCAAATGGAAAAAGTTACAGGAAAACAGCCAAAAAGGCAAAAAGTTTAGACTACTGCTATAAAATATAAGGAAAATTCCACATTCCTAGAACTGAACTCTGAAATACACTCATACACTCGTGTATCGCTGGTATACCAGCAGTAGCATTAATGTGGTTAACTACTCCAAGTTTAGGGCTAGGTTGCTTTAGGGATTAGGGTTTAAACAACTTGATATGACCCTCGGGGGTTTAGGGTTTGGCTGGTCTAGGGTTCGGTCTGATAAGACCCTCCGGGTTTAGGGTTTAAGCAAGCATGGTAAGTCAGCAAGCATGATAAATCAGCTTTTGTAATGTTGTGGGTGAATTTGGAGTAGAGACACTTAGATGGTGGATAGTTGGGCTAGAGGGCCCGAGCAGAACAGTTATTTGAGAGTGAAATTTTGCAGGTCATATTTTGTTTATCAAATCAAGTGCAGTAAGAATTTGAAGGCATTTCTCAGTCACGACTGTCCATTCCTAGCATATTGCTGATCTTCCAGTTTGGTTGAATTTACTGACCTCTGTTTGATGTGAGGTACTGTGTTATGGGACCCAATAACAAAAGCAAGAATGCCAAAAAAACGAATAGAGTTGTGATATCTGCATGACATAAACACTTCGTACAGACATGTGAGAGGCTTAAACAGGGCTGCTAACACTATTTCAGACTGCCATAGACTTCAACTCATTGGTAATCTCGAAGAAAATTCCTTCCAGCACGTGATATCCCACCTCCACCCCTTCTTCCTGGCCTATAAAACTGGCAGCTCCACATGACCAATTTGCTCTCACTTATTGGATTTCTTTACTCCTTGTTACAACCTTTGAGATCTTGCGACTTCTCTCAGCCCTGTTCTGAATTGCAGAGGCCTAATCTCCTTTGTATTCCAGTACAGATTGCATTATTCTTTTTGCCATCACTGGTTATACGCTGGTTCCTTTTCTTCAAATTGTTGTATACTTACACGGCCATTTCCCATAATTCATTTGAGTATAAGCATGGAGGGGTTTTTCTGGTGGGTAGCACTGCCAGCTTTGGTAGGACTGGGATGGATGATCTTATCCCACTACTTACCTTTCATTCAAGAAATGAAAAAGGCACCCCATGGAGGCATGGGATGGCCAGTAGTGGGAGAAACATTGGCTTTCCTCAAACCACACTACTCAAACAGAAGAGGAAAATTTCTTGATGATCACTGCATAAGGTAATAATTCATCATATGTAAAACTAATTTCATCTAAACACTGATTCTTCATTAGTGCTCATTATTCTATGCGTGTTTTACTGTTTTCGTATAAATAGAGTGATGGAATATTGGGAGGCATGTGCCAACCTATTAAGCCATTGTGAAAGTGTTGCATTTAAACTCAAAAGTTGTTATCAGTATCTGAATGTTATGAGCTGCTAAGTCTATCATTTCAGATGAAAAGTACTGTTTAGCTTTTATGATAGTATATGTATATGGACCAAACGAGAAAAAATTGCAGTAACTACGCTCTCCATACAATTTTGACAATTCAGAAGCATTCACGATTTCTATATATCGTTTTAGCTTTTAGTGATTAGTATGAACCATTGTATGTAGTGGCCCTGAAATTCATTATCTATACTTACTATGCTTCTATCTCTACTATGATCTTGCAGGTATGGAAAAGTTTTCAAGTCCCATCTCTTTGGATCACCAGCCATTGTTTCATGTGACCCGGAGCTGAATGCCTTTATACTCCAAAACGAGAATCGTCTCTTTGAATGCAGTTATCCAAAGCCCATACGTGGAATATTAGGAAGCTCATCTCTGCTTGTAGTAGTTGGAGATGTCCACAAACGACTGCGTGCACAGGCATTAAATCTCATAAACACTACCAAATCCAAACATGAATTTCTGATGGACATTGAGAGAAATGCACTGCTGGTGATAAATTCATGGAAGGATAAACAGACAGTGCTCTTCTGTGAAGAAGCTAGAATGGTAATAAAACTAATGCCGTACTTTTTTATATTGAGTACCCATCATACATAAATAGAGAAATCATCTGATCATGGGCTTTAACATAACATCTATTGCAGTTCACATTCAATGTTATAGTGAAGCAGATGCTGAGCTTGACACCTGAGAATCCATTGACAGCCAGAATCCTCAACGATTTTCTTACATTCATGAAAGGACTTGTATCAGTGCCAATATATTTCCCAGGCACACCTTATGCAAAAGCAGTGCAGGTAATATTACATGATTTGGATGATTATAACATGCAGTATCTCTCTATGATTTGAATTCCTGTTAGTAATATGATCTTAGCAAGAAGTTTTCTTAGTAATTCTGATTGGATTTTTTTTTTTTTTTTTTATCAGGCGAGACAAAGGATTCTTTCTGCTGTGCAGGTGATAGCGGAAGAGAGATCCAGGAAAGGATCAGCTTATAAACCGTCAGGAGATTTCCTTGATATACTTCTAGCAAGCAATAGTGTGAAAAACCATGAAAAATTAAGCCTGGTCATGGATCTACTGCTTGGTGGATATGAGACAACCTATTTGCTGCTGGCAATCATAATGCACTTGCTTAGTGACTCCCAGCTGGCCTTACAACAGTTGAAAGTGAGAGACTATTTTCATTATCTTTTTTAATCTGTTTAATTTTGAATTGGGATACTCACTTGTAAGCCATTTCTGCGTGTTGGGTTTTGAAGGCTGAGCATGAAATGATAGCCAGCACAAAGCACAAGGCTGAGCACTTGAGCTGGGGTCATTATAAGAAGATGACATTTACACAACATGTAAGTTTAAAATATTATTAAAACATTATTTTCAATCTTTAAATATTTTTTTTTTTATAGATAAATTATATTCTATATCCCATTCATTGCGAATGGAAATTTAGTTCAATGGTTAGAATATGACATTTTAAGACCTTCCATTGAACATATACACAGTGTTATTGTCTGCTCAAGCAAATTGAAACAAGTTTCACTTTTAGTCGGCCAAATCATTTGAAAAGGAAAATAAATTGTATTTTTTTTTATAAAAGTACTGAACCTGATGTGATAACATTTTTCTTCATTTTGGTTTGCTGTGCTGGTCAAATATTTCTCTCTCTGCTTATAAATTGAATTGTGATTTGCCTTTAATAATATTTTTTACCAAAAGTAAATAGCAACTGATTTTTATCGTGTGAGTGTTTCAGAGAATTAGAAACTCAAAAGCTTGAGATATATAGATGTTAACCAAAATACCACACTGACCGGATGATATAGATCTTAACCAAAATACTATAATGAAATCTAACCGTATAACTAATCTAATATATTACTGTAAGACCAATTGTATTATACATGGAAGGATAAGGTTATCTAATGGTTTCAAATTCTGAATTTCAGGTAATCAACGAAGCTTTACGCTATGGCAACGTAGTCAAATTTGTACACAGAAAAGCGTTGAAGGACATTAAATTCAAAGGTATTATTCCCTTTGATTTTTTTATGATATTAAATGACTATATCAATGATCTGGTGATAGTTGATATGTTCTTTTTGGGATATGGGAAATGATTATATTCTGACTCCATTTTTCTTTTTAGAATTCCAAATCCCTGCAGGGTGGAAAGTGCTTCCAGTGTTTACAGGGGTGCATTTAGATGAATCCCTTTGTAAAGATGCTTTGGAATTCAATCCTTGGAGATGGCAGGTCTGGAATCTTAGTTTTTTTATAAAATAATTTCTTAATTATAAAATTAAATTATACAAAGATGATTTAAACACAGCATATATATATTATTTTGCAGATATCAGGTGCAAAACAGTTTATGCCTTTTGGTGGAGGTCCAAGGCTTTGTCCTGGATATGAACTTGCAAAAGTGGAAATTGCTTTCTTCCTTCATCATTTAATTCTCAACTTCAGGTATATCAATACCTTGCCCAGCAAAATAAAGTCTTATATTCAACGATGAAATTATTAATATCTAATTCAGAATATAAATAAACTCTAATGACAGATGGAAAGTGGAAGAGCAAGATTGCGCTCTAGCATACCCATACGTGGAGTTCGAGAAAGGATTACCCATCGTCATGGAGCGTTTGATTTGAAAAAAAATATGTATTTCAGGGAAGGATTACACAGTTTGGTTTGGAAATATATACACATATATAGGTAGTTGGAGGAATGTAAATTTGAACTCTATGCTTTACAGTTTAGAAATTCAAAAATAAAAGGATATATAATCTCAATATATCTTGTAAAAGCCTGGAAATTAGTTATGCCTAAAAGCCTGGAAATTAGTTATGCCTGTAAAGATGCATATAATTTTATCCAATATTTGATTTCTGCCTTTCTATGAATCTATCCATGACATTTTTTTTTTTATGAAAATGAGAGCATGTGTGCTTTATAACATCAAGAGAAAATTTATAAAACCAGGGAAAATCTGGGATCCGTTCCCCTTGATTTGAATGGGTGAAAATATGTTGGACAGCCCAATATGTCAAGCATAATTTAGTCAACGCCCATAGTTTTTTCCAATACAACTTTTGTGGTTTTTATAATTACACTACACAACAAATACTTTATACTTTATATATAGTTTATATAAATTCGGTTAATTTTAATCAATTTAAAATCAAATATTTTTTATTTTTATAAAAGTATTTAATATAAACATACCCATATAAAAACAATAATCTTCTCTAAACGTTTGGCAGAATTATATCAAAGCAATTATACTCATACTAAAAAAGATCTCAAAATACTCATAAAATACTTAAAAAATCTGGAAATATTCATAAAATAAAATAAAGGTATTGTTTAACTGTCTAAGTTTTTATCAGTTTAGTTGAATTTGTCACATAAATTTATATGAAATTTCAATTTTTTATTATTTAAATTGTAATTCTGAATTTAAAAATAGATTCAACTTATTCAAAAACTTTTAAAACATTAAAATTACACATAATTATTCATTCAAATTTGTAAATCCAACAAATAAAATATTTCACTCAAAATTAAATAAAAAATATTAAAAAAAAAACTTTAAAATAATTAAATTACAATTAAAATTAATATTAAAAAATTAATATTTAATAAAATTAATTCAAATAATCATATTTAATAAAATTAATTCAGATAATCATATTTAATAATAAACGAAAAATTATATTTAAATATAGATAATATTTGTTCATATAATAAGTTAATTGGTCAATATAAGATTCATTAAATATGACTTGGATTTTTTTAATGAATTTGTTTATAATACATAATTCTTCTCAAATCCTTTTAATCGTGCGAAAAATTATCTCACACTTATTGACCAACCTTCATACACTTCACTAATTTTTAAAAACCATTAATATATATAACTTATCACACAAACCTTCATACACTTCATTAATTTTTAAAAACCATTAATATATATATATATATATATATATATATATATATATATATATATATATAACTTATCACAATGGAAGACTACCTTGTTGTTAATACATAGGAGTGTCGTGAGAAAATGCATGTTGAAGGGCATGCAATGTATGTTTGAGTAACCGAGTATGGTTGTTTTTGAATTGAAATGATTTTATATGGTAAGTTAGTGTAATAACAATGAAGAATTCAATATGTACAGGGGTACTTTCTGTAGAAAATTGCAACTAGATTTCAAATCATTTAGAATATAGGAGTTTTAGTAGGTAAGAGTGGTTTTGGTAAATATAAATGATGCAAACATAAACTAAACTATAAATTAAATGTAGAAATTAAATCTAATCTATCTTATCCTAGTTAGGAGTAAGCTATCTAAAGAATGAATAGAAAGTAAAAAATACTAATTCATATATTCAATCTGAAACAATTAGTTGCCAAATAGAGACAAGTATTGACAATATATGAACAAGATACATGTATAAAATGGTTTGCAATAATGACTCATTCAAAATTGACTATTGATCATCTCTAAACTATGATATTCGAAAAGAAAGACATTACAAAGCTACACCATTCACATAGGAGTAGTCTATCAAATGAACATTGTAACCTTACAACATTCATAGTGATTATGAATTAACTGGTAAAATTTCACACCAAAGCATCACAAGCACCAAACTTCCTTCAGCTCCAAAAATGGCCCTAAAGGCTTCTTGCTATTCAAATTTCATAAATAGTTCTCAAAATTACAAAATGTAAGAGCCCCTTCAAACTGGGTTCTCTATGTCATATATAAGAAGCCGAGTTTGTAAGTGTTTCTTGGGTTTCTTGAACTCTCCAATGACAATTATAACTCTTGGTTACCCCTATGTTGATTCTTTCCTACTATACAAATATTATGTTTTATGTTATGAACGAATGCCTTGAGAATGATAAAAATTCAATTATGTAGAGTAGTCCACTTCGAAGGGGAAAGCCTTGTTTTACAAGATATTAAATGCACAAGACAAGTTAAAACTATCCTAAGACTAGGTCTCCTTGGTGTGTATATATAGGAGACAAAGGGTACAATTATAATGAAATGGTACAATGAAAGGTTCTAGTTGACCTACTAATATAACACTAGAAATTTGATAACTCAATATCTAGGATTAATAAGGGGTTTTATGCTTAACATGGGACTTTGTCTAGGGCTTAAGATTCTCCTCCCCTTTAAACAACTGTTGTCCTCAAAACTTGACAACTATGGGTGTGTTTGCATGAATAACTAATCTTAAAATGCTTCCTCTTCTACTCGTAGGTTATTCCATTTCATGAGGTACTCAGTAATTGCTCAATTTAGCAATTGTTTAATCCTCGTTTCAAGGATTATTTCTAGTTCTAGTATGATTTTCCCTTCTCCATTCATATTTGATAAAATAGTTTGGATTAGGATCTTGTCACCAATTATTTCATTTAAGCAAAAAAATGGAAGATTGGATGCACACTTCTTAGTTACAAAAGAAAAGGTTGGGCATGATATTGAGCAGGTGGAAGACCCTTATGCATCTCTCCAAATACCTTGAAACTATTGTTGATGATTTTTTGGAGATCTATTAGAGTAGAGGATATAGATGTTTGAACATACAGTGACCATTGTTGTGTTGGTTTTATCACTTGGGTGAGAAAAACAATAACACTTGCATGCATAGATGAGGCTGCTAGACAAGACAAAAATTTGTGAGTGGGTTAAACAATCCCAACACATGTATAAACAAAGAAATAAACTAAAACAACTGAGAAATAAATGTTAGAAAGCATGAGAAACTTAGAACCATGAAAATCAAACAATGACCAACATAATGCAACCAATGGATCAATAGATTAGTTGGAAAAACACCGTAGCGAAAAATAGGGAGTTATGAGTCCCCTCTTCCTCCTTGGGAGGGATCTTGAGTTCCCTAATGGAGAGATCTTCATACAATGAAAGAAATGGAAAATGGTGAAGAACAACAATGCCTATTCCCTCAAGAGGTGAGTGGAATGGCCTATTGCAATGGTGCTTGAAAGCTCCAAAGAGAAAAGAGGATTCTGAAGGGGGAATTCTTGAAGCATAACAATACTATGAAGATCTTGATTTCTTAGTGCACCCATGGCTCTTATTTATAACATTCTTACGTGGAAAAATGTAATTGGTTCATAGTGTGAACAAGGGGCCTTTTAGGGCACCCTCTAGTCTTTGACCAACCTCCCATTTGGATTTCATTAAGATATGAGGGTCAAATTGTGTTGGGGGTTGGTCCATAAGTGGTTGAGGGGCTGACAATATCCATAAATGTGTCGTTCATAGAAGTGTGTGGATTTTCTCATACATAGTCATGCACTTGGTGCATTGTATGCACTGAGAGCTATATTGGCCCGTGCACGCTATGCACTGTGTGCGCACTTCCTTTGGTGAATCTGCGCATTTAAATTTTTGACCCATTTGTATAGTTTTTTTTCCTTTTGAATGCATTTCAGTGCTGTATGTGGACTAATTGTTGTTGGCATTGATGTTTTATTTAACCATTTGTGTGTGATGTTGCGGATGATTTTTCAGTGATAACAGATGTCCCCTAATATGCGAGTTTAGGAGCATATGTATAGCTGAAATACATCAATGTTTCTTTTGCTGAGAGTGCCATTGTAATGAAAAGTGAAGAGAGGAACTGCAAGAGTGATCCACCGAAGGGAGAGGGAAAACTATGGGACCGAAACCTTTCTCTAGCGAGAAAAAGAAAATATGTGTACAAACGAGGAGGGCATGCACAATGCTCGTGTCATGTAACCAAAGTGTGAGACTGTAACTGAAGATGCATGTTGATGTAGATAACTACAACGCCCTTGGTGACAGTTGATAACAACAAATGACAGTTCTGAATGGTGAACAAACTCTTAAGTAAGGCAAGGATGACTGTAGGAATTGTCAATGACTCGTAGGCATTGATGGCCTAACAAATTCAGATGTCTTCGGCTGGTATGAAACAACTACAATAGTCACATAGTAAGACCCATCGTAACATGACATTTTGTTGAAGTCGAATGCTATGGGGTTAAGGAAATCAGAGAGAAATGATGATTCTCTCTGTGTTGTCCGAGACTCTTCATTATAAGGGTAATCAGAGTCAAGATACTATCGCCCTTCTGGAAACTATACTGATGTTAATAGAAAGGGAGGCGCGACTCCAAAAAGCAAAGGGCTTCGTGAAATCTACTGAGATGATATGAGGTACTTATTGATTAAGGTTGGTTTTCATTGATGTCAATGCTTGAAGAAATTACAGTAGCGAATTCCACTAGCACAAAAGTTTGGGTAATGGACCCAAGGATGTTTCATGTAAAATGATATGAGTTTTAATATATTTGAAGTTAATACTATTCTATATGGATAGTACATGTCATTCCATTGCTGGTGGTATGTGGAACGTCACATAACTCCTCACGATTTGAGATTTATGGCTTTACGAAGTTGGAGGACCCTCATATGTTGGCTTGAAGCCCCAAAAGGTCAAAGAAGTCAAAGAGCTTGCAAAGAAGAAATTATTATTTAAATGATAAAGTAAAGTGACATAGTCGAGAAGGACTATTTAAATAATAAAGTGAAGTGACAAAATCAAAGAAGATTATTTAAATGATAAAGTGAGGTGAAAAAGTTAAGGAGGAATATTTAAATGATAAAGTAATGGAGAACTTTCTAGTTATGGAAAGTGGTTAACCCTAAAAATGAGTAAAATAGGTAAAGTGACCTATAAATGGGTTAAGTGACCTAGAAGATGGAGAGTATAAATAAGAGACAAGGCTCTCACATTTTACATCACACTTGAGCATATTGAATATCTATAGGTGATTGAGGTAACCAAAGGATGTCTAAGCCAAATTTCAGAGGGAAGGTGAAGAAAAGAAGGCCGAAATTCAAGGGAGGATAAATTTTTTTGATGATGCTTTCTAACCTATGTTATTTACAGGTCATCTCACCATTTTCACAATAAATGTTTTTCTAGAATGATTCAAACCATGAAATTGATAGGACATTGAGTAAACATATCCAAGTATCAGTGGTAAAAAATTAATCTTATGTGTCTTTTTATTTTTGGAGTTACGCTCCGTGGAAAATAGGGTTTGTGGCTAGTCCTGAAACTAGTTTAAAACATGTGTTTCGAGTAAAAACGTCATAACTTATTCATAACAGATCCAAATTCAGTAAGACCAAATGTGTTGGTTAGAGTACAGTTTGTAGTATGATTTTTAGATCTATTCAACAATATGCGGGGAATTCTCTAAAAGGTCTCTCTCTAGAATAAGACAAAATTCAACAAGGTATGTCATTTTTTCTATAACTCCGTTTCCGAGAGGTTCCAAGTAGTGACACATGGAGGAATTGCATAAAAAAAAATGAAGAACATTGTGTACTGCTTTTAGATCTTTATTCATTACAGGTACATAGTTATGATTATTTCAGGTTAGGGTTGTTGACTAATCCCAAACTAGTCATGTGAGACTAAAGAAAAGTTTGATGAAAATGCTAGCCTCTTGTTGTGAAATTTAAGGAAGGTTTGTAGGTATGCTATCATATACACCAGGTCTATTACATATTTACAAATCATATTTGGAGGATGAAATTGATGAGGGATTTTGATCAAGGTACATGTTGGGTACATGGTTGAGACAAGTAGTTGATGAGTTGGCACATACATGAGGTGTATGGTTGATGATGTTGGTGTTATCACTGAAATTTCATCTGCAAATGGTTACAGGAATCCAACATCTTCAAACAACTATTAGTTCACCTATGGACCAAAAAATGACCAAAAAAGAATTTCCAAAAGGTCCAAAACTATATAACCAGTTATAAAATCGACACGTGCTAAGGATATATAGGCCGCACACGCATGTGTGCTAGTCCAAAATGTCGAAAAAGCACACATGCGCCCGATGCATGATTGTGGACGCAAAAAGCCTTGCATAGATTAGAACGATGCATTTATGATATTGGTTGGCCTCCCACCCACTTCTGGTTCAGCTTCCAAGTCGAATTGAAATCCAAATTTTGGTTGAATCTGGCTGGGTGGCTAGTCAAAGACCTAAACATGCCCTAAATAACCCCTTTTTCACACTTAAAGCTGGTTGGATAATACCTCAAATTTATTCTATAAAAAGAGGCCATGGGTGCACTACAACTTCAGGGAATTCATTTGTATTGTTATGTTGTTGATATTCTCTTGGAGGACCCTCTTTCCTCATCAAGAAAATGCTAGCACCATTTCACTTAGCCATTCATATCACCTCTTTAGTGAATGTGCTTTGGATTCTCTTCACCATTTCATTCTAGTTCCTCATTTTGTAAGAAGAGCTCAAAATTTGGGGATCCAAGAGCCCTTCCTTGGAGGAAGAGGGGACCCAAAGTCTTCCTTTCTTCTTGGTGATTTCTTTTCACTAATACTATCCTTTCCATTGGTGACATGAGTCTTGTTTGTTTCTTGTTCTTATGTCCCTATGCACTATAGTTTAATTGTTTTTATCATTCCTAGTTTAATTCTTAGCTTAGAATTTTATGCTTTATTCTTCTAACCCTTTCCTTTACTGCTGTCTTTCCTAGCTAACCCAACTAGGCTTGTAAGAAAATATGTTTTTATCATTTAGGTGACAAAAGAGGCGTAACAGATTGGCGACTCCACTGGGGAAAGGTATCAATTTCCTACCCCATTTGGGTTATTTTAGTTCTTCTTTTTGTTTATTTAATTTGTAGGTACCATAGCCAGCCCAAGATGACCTGTAAAACATCAAATTCAAAGCTGAGTCAAGAGAATTCCATCCGAAATTTCCTTCACGTCCGTGTGATAGTTGTGCACGGGTTTATTGGCCCATAGTCGTGTATCATGTGCACATGCGCCAAAACCACGATATTACCCAACACCTTCTGCGCACCTGCACCCAAAAGTATTTTTTAATTTGCACATTGACGCTCAGAGCGCCTTTGTCTATTCTGAGACCCATGCACCTGTGCAGAAAAATACACATTGTAAGATTTTTTGTGATCTGTGGAGGGCCCATAGCCTTCTTAAAATTGAGTCCATGCATATTGTAATATGCACCACAATTATATTCCCTCTCCATATAAAGGGATTAGTCAAAACATAGGCACTTAGGGGTTAAAAATCATTATTTTTTCCTCTTTTTGTTTTTATTTCACCACATGGATGACTTGCTTTGACTAAAGTATAAGTTGCAATCACTCTACATCACATTTAAAACTTTCATTGGGACGCAAAATTGGATATCAATCGTTGAGTATGCTCTTCTCTCGTGCTCCAAAGCGATCTTGAGAATCATAAAGAGGTTGAGGGACAATTTCATCTCCCTTAAAAAGACAAAACTTTTCGAGAGGACAACAGCCCCCCTTGGGACTCCTCTTAGTTTATTTTTCAAACACATCTTAAAATTGTAAGGGCCCATACATGCCCACATGCTACAAAGGTAGAATAGTGTTGAAATTTACTTTCTTAAATTAAATCACTAGGGAAGTTTAAAGGTTTTGTAACAGGCCCATACATGGCCACATGTTCACAATCTAGGATAGTTTCAAATCTTTCTTAGATTAAATCACATTAGGGAGTTAAAGGAATAGTAAAGGACCCACATGTCCACATGCTAGTTTCCTAGGGACTTTAAAATTATGCAAGGTTGTACCAATGACATTTAGTTAATTAAGTAATCAAAGACTTGTAATGACCAAGCGAAGTCCACATGAAACAAGTTGACACCTAATTTATTAAAAATATTGGCACACTTTCACTCATTCACACAAAAAATTCACTTCTCACTCACATAGTTTTCATCTTGAAACATGGAGGTTGAAGTAAGTTTCCTCCAAATGGATTTTGAAACACCCCACCCTTTTCTTGACAAAACTATCCACTCCCACTTAATTTTAATGAGATTGGTTCACACCCCCAATCTCTCAAACAACCACATCTAAAATATTTCTAAAAACTCACTAAGTTTTCCTCCACAAGAGGTGCCAAAAGAATTTTTTTAGTCTAGGTAGGATTTCGGGGATAGGCATCCAAATAATTCCCCGTTATCTAGTTCTCACATTTTCAAAACAATAGAAGTTGTCAAATAGGGAACTTTAAATCCTCCAATTCAAGTGTTCCTAACACCATAAGGCATGAAGATACCTGTGAAGGGTTGAAGGCCGAGGTCCAGTTGTTCTATGTGTGCCCCCTTGAGGCACCCACCTCTTAGAATGGATCCAAGCCGTGACCCATTTCTTAGGCCAAAAATCTAAATGTCGCACTTTGACTGAGGTACCTAGTGACAAAATTTTAGGACATCTACCCAGGTGGAAATTGTGGGCTGCAATTTCACCTTGATCAGATTTTGTGTGGCTATTGCGAAATATTGCCAGTTCTTTCGGGATATGCACCCTCTATCCCTCATTATAACTGATTGCTTCATCCTTCACTAGTTTCTCTTATGGTGTCTTCAAACCCCACTGTTGAGTGCTATTGGAAGGTCCAGTGCTATTTGAGAGGAAGGACGTTACGTCTTTTAGGACACACACATTTGTTTTCTTTATTCTCCCACGTGGAAAAAATCCACCTAGCTACATATATGCTTCTTTATCAAATCACTTTATGTATGATGCCTTTATGATTACATCTGATTAGGATATATATTGTGAAGGTTTAAAAAATTTCTCTCACCACCATTCGCACACATTCACTCAACTAGTTGGATATCATAGGGGACCCACAGAACCCCCATCATTCCAGAAGCTTGCTAAATCTCCCTCCTATTCTAGGGGGAGTTCTTAGTCTTTCCAACTCATCAGCTCCACCTTCTCACACCCATGTGAGTGCCACTGTCTTGGGATCAGCTTTGCTTGGTTCCACCTTACTTTGGTCCACTTCCCAAGGTCAACCATCCACTCACTCTTCTTTACACGGAAGCGGGGGGGGAACTTTATCTCAAGGGGGGAGTACAAACCCACCTAGTCCCCTCCAAGGGTCAGGTACTCAGAACACTCACACTATGGCCATAATTAATCCTCTGCCACCTCCCCATATGCCATATTAGGCTTCTCTCAACATACCGGATCTGACTAAACTCACCAATGATCCCATATTGCACAACCCCACATGGTCTGCAATGCCTACCAAACTCCCTTCAGACATCCCCAAGTTTGAAGGAAAATCACGAGACGATCCTCCCAACCATATCATGACCTTTCACTTATGGTGCTCATTAAATAGCATCACAGATGATTCCATTCGATTGCGTTTATTTCAACGTATGCTCACTGACCCATCGACCAAATGGTATGTAGAAGAAAAATCTGGGTCCCACGCGACTTTTGAATCCTTGGCCAAAGAATTTTTTACCTTCTTTCAATTACCCATGTGTCATGACAATGGCCTTGAACTACCTTCAGACTTCAAACAAACCTCCTCCACACACATTGCTGACCACATCCAAGAATGACGTCGGTGACATAGTCTCTACAAAGCTGACACTACCCCCCAACAATGTCTCAATTGGTTCCTCAAATCACTTGTTTCCCTCCTTGCCAAAGATGTGGTGGCCACCTTCCCCCAGTATGAAGAAGAAGCCATTAGCAAGACCCAACAGTTCGAAATCATTTATGCCCAGTCCGGATACCTATACATGGTACTCCCGGATGCCCCAAGACCCATGCTATTCGACCAAGAAAAACCTGGGATGTCTCACTCAACATACAGATTGATTGGTAACACCCCAATAACCACCCATGTATGGCACACCCCAATATCCTCCGACATATGGAGGAGTCCCTTATTATCGCAATCCCCCTTATCAACAACCATACCCTGCTTCCTTACCTCCATCCATAAGTGGACCCCCGTCAACACCCCTAATACGCCCACCTATCCAACCAAGTGTTGGTACTCCCTCTACCTCAGCCTATACCCTAAGAACTAGTGAAAGCGCCATGCCTTCCTATGTACCTTATGGATCATCGCCACAACATAATCCGTACTTTCCATTTCTTGCCCCCCCACAACCTCTAGCTCCACCACAAGGACAACCACATGCTGGGGTTAATTTTGTTCAACCCTCTCCCATTCAGAAATATCAAAATTTTGAACAACTGAATACGGAAAATCCATCCCATCAGTCGAACAATGCCAGAAAGAAAAGAAAAAACCAAAACAATAATAATCCCAGACCAGGAGGAAACTAGACCCAACCCCARCAGAACCAGTCTGCCGAGGGCAACCAGAACTAGGGGAATCAAAMYCCCCAAGGGGGAAGCAACAACAAATGCCARGGGAGGAACAACAACAATATTCGAACCACCTTCCCTTGTTCCCTTTGTGGTGATTTTGGTCACTATACTCACCATTTCCCCCAAATCGTTGACTTTAAACGAATAAAAGACTCCGTGAATGGGCCACGTCCCTTAGCACCRCCTKCCCCTCCACAGGCCCCACAATAATATGTGCAACAACCACCCATAGTCGTACTACAAAACCCAATTMCACAACAAGGGGTGATAAATACCCAACAAGACATGCAACCCATCCCACCACAGTTGGGACAATATCCCAATACGGGCATCCCTGTCGATTGCACTATCCTCCTTACCAGTGAGGAAGAAGTCCTTTTGCAAGGGYRCAKTCATCAATATAGCACACCCCCTGACTCTACTACCACTACCTCAGAYGCAAMTCCAGTCACAAATGGACCCCCCTTAATGATTCCTCTCCCTAATACTGAAAACCCCCTTTGTATTCCTCGCATCCCATTGCACATGAATGTCCACAATCCTAAGGCTAGGGAATCTCATAATTACAGTTTGGTCCATGACTTGGCCCAATCCCCGGCTACCATGCCAGTATTAGAAGTCCTTCAAACCTGTCCTACTCAGCGGAAGTCCTTACTTTCTTCCCTGGGGGAAGTCGACGCTACTGATACCCAACTCATCACATTTGATCTCGACAATGGATACCCTTGCCTCCCCGCTCTTATCGCTTTTCAAATCCCCGTGAAAATTCAGAACATTACGGTTCATCAATGTATTATTGATGAAGGTGCATCCATCTATATCATGTCCAAGTCCATATGGAAGAAACTGTAATGTCCCCCACCTCTTAGAGAGGTGATGAGGAGACTCAGTGGCCTAGGCACCCCCACTAGGTCATAGTCTCACACTGAGGGGGGAAAAGTCAAGAAGTTAAAAGTTATATTTTTAAGTTGACTTAAGAAAGGAAAAGGATAAAGGAGTAAAA
>ML808713.1:33730-75157 GCA_009831015.1 Picea engelmannii | reverse complement strand
TTTTGGACCTTTAAAGTTTCAGACTTTCGAAGTATGTTTATTTTTGAGTTCTGACAATGTTCAAATTGACAAATGACAATGATGATTACATTGATTATGATTAGTGATTTCAGATTTGTGATACTGATAGTGATTATTGATTATTGATTAATATTATTGATTACTGATCAAACAATATCAAGTTTCAAGTTTCAACTAGTTCAATGTTTATTATTTCATGTTTTAATTTAGTTCAATGTTTTATTATTAATATTTATCATTCATGTTTATGGCATATTTATTACTATATAGTATATGGTGAATTTTAAATAAATTCAAATATTTTTTTCAATATTTATAATTATTATTAATTTTTTTCTATATATATATATTATTAAAATAATATATATTATTGCCGTCCTCGACCTGCCAACCCCTGAAAAATTTGGGGGTGCGCTCTAGCCGTACCGGAAACTCGTCCCCCCGTCCCCGCCGTCCCGCTGTCCCCAAGGCCAGTGCAACATAGCATAATAATATTGTTTTTACACTAAATGTCATAATCAAACCCTAAATCAAGCAAAATTGAGGATGTCATGCCCTTTTACGGTGACGTTAGCCCTTTCTAGGGCAACGTTGGCCTCCTGGAGCAAAACGTTAGGCCTCCTTGGGCCTCCAGAGCAAGCCATACGTGCCACAATTGCCGCCCAAAACCTCCACAAATGCTGGATGATGTCATGAATGTCCTAGGTGACGTCATGGCCTTCCAAGGCCAACGTCCTGGTGGAAAAGGCACAAACCCCTTGGGTACAGGTCTGCTCAGCTGCCTCTGGTGGAACATCCTCCTCTTCCTCGGTGCAAACCCTCTGATCTTTGTCTGCCTCTTGTTGGGGTCTCAACATCCATCTGGTAGGCTCTTAGCCCCATGGAGGTCTGAACTAATCATCTCTCCATGTGTACTTGTCCAATATGGTACCTGTACGTCGGGTATGATCCTGCACATCAACAGATACACCCTCCATGGGCTCATAAGTCACAGGGATCATAACAATGTCAATAACATCTAATCATCAATATTATTAAACATGTGCATAAAATCCCTTTTACCCGGACAAGTGCTCAAAGACATTATACTAATCTGCAGGCCAAAGTTTGGAAGAAGTGACAGGGCGTCCTATTGGGAAAATGCTCACTGGATGTGGGGTGTTTCCGGAAGAAATCAAATCCAAGCCATGTGAGTGGATGAGGAGGATAAGGGATGTTTGGGCAAGGGGTGTGGTGACAACAGGGAAATGCAATGGCTTACCTGTGGGTGCTTCTGTAGAGGGTGAGCTGCACCTGTCCTGGATGCAAATGTTTCCAAGCCCATTCATTCCTTTTATCTTTATTCTTTATTGCTTTTTTTTTCAAGAAGCTAATCAGGTGACACTGCCTTGGCGTGGTGACCAGTGATGGCAATGTTACCCACAAGCACTTTCACGGAAATGAGAAGGCTGGCGCGTGATGAGACCCCCTTTCTCTTGGCTATGCCACCAAGAGCCACTACCCTGGCGTGGTAACCAACTGCTAGTAGTGTCATACCGCTAGATGCCCATGTACCTAATAGGTTGGCTCGTGATGAGACCCCCTATCCTCTGACTAGGTCTTGTTTTATTACTTTTTATGGGTCCCTCTGTTTCTTGTTGAGAAGCCTTTTACTGCTTTCTCAGGGATACCTGAGCGAAGCATCTCGAGGTTTCATTTTTAGGCTTTTATCTTTTGCTAGCTGCTTTTACCCTCTGGGCCTTCAGCCCCTTCTTCCCACAAGGTAAGGTGCAAACCTTAAATATTTGGCCAACCCACTGCCCAGACCAGTGTAATGGGATAGATGAGCGGGAGAAAGATGGAAAGTGGTAAGTATGGTGGGAGCGAATGATGGCTTCTCATGAATCCCCCTAGTGGCAACTCAAAACCTATGGGCACAAGCTTACTAGGGCATCTTGTCATTCCCCCTAGACATGGTCAAGTGGATAAGTATAAGATCCAAGCACCTATTAGAAACAAAAAGAACTAAATGCACATAGTCAAAGGTTTTGAGGATCAAAGTGACACATACCATGATACCCAGACTCATTGCCTCATGGAGCAAGATTCATTTCTGCTACAGGACCAGGTCGAGGTGATGGATGCTGCTGCTGTCCAGGTGGAGGCGCTGAAGAAAAGAAAAGATGGGCCCTCCAGGGCCATGCTCAAGTCAATCTGGCTCTCGGTACTCCATGTCCGGGACCTGTGGGCCTCGAGACACAATCTCCTTAGTTATCCCTAAAGTAGGGGATAACAAAGCCCAAACTCATCAAGAATCCATCCATTTTCTCATACCAAGCACGAGGTGCTTGCTTTAGTCCATACAGGGCTTTCTTCAACCTGCACACATGAGATTTCTAGTCATGTATCACGAATCCTTCTGGCTGCTCCATATAAACTTCTTCCTCAATCTCAACATTGAGAAATGCTGTCTTTACATCCATGTGATGTAGTTTCCAACCCATGGAGGCAGCTAGTGCAATGATAGTACAGATGGAAGTGTATTGGGCTATTGGAGCAAATGTCTCATCATAGTCAACTCCCTCTACTTGTGAGAATCCTGTGGCTACAAATCTCTCTTTGTATTTCTCGATACTTCCATTAGCTGCATGCTTGATCTTATAGATCCACTTGGAAGTCACTACAGACTTCCCTTTTGGTCTCGGAACAATATCCCATACATCATTCTTCAAGATGGACTGATATTCTTCTGTCATGGCATCTTGCCATACTTGCTCACCTGTTGCTTCTCCATGACAAGAAGGCTTAGAATCAATGATGTGGCTCATGGATGAAAAGTAGCTCGAAAATCTCTTTGGTTTCTTGCTCTCTCGGGATGTGCCTTGAGGGGCTACATGTCCCTCTGCGTCCTGCAGAGTTTGTTGAGCCTAGGCAAGGCTTTTATGCCCTACTGCAATATCTCTTGGGATATCAACTGGAGAAACTGGATCAATTGGAATAATGGCTGTCTCTCTCTGAACTGCTGAAGGGGGAGAATGTACTATCTCACTGTCAATCTCCGTCTTAGATTCTCTGGATCTTTGAAAGGCTATCTCTTCTTCAAAGATAGCATCTCTGCTTACCTCAATCTGTCTCTGACCAGGGATGTAGATCCGATATGCCTTTGAAGATTCACTGTATCCCACAAATGTACCCTTTCTCCTTGAATGGTCTAGCTTGGATCTCTTCTCCTTGGGTACATGAAAATATACTGGGCACCCAAATATCCTGAAGTGTCCAATCTCAGGCTTCACTCTGGTGATGGCTTCTTCGGGAGTTATGTTCTTCAAAATCTGGTGAGGACTCCTGTTCTGAACATATACTACTGTCATGCATGCTTCTGCCCATAGAGTCATAGGTAGACACTAATCATGTATGATCGCTTTGGTTGCCTCGATGATGGTTCTGTTCTTCCTTTCTGCAACCCCATTTTGCTGAGGGTTGTAAGGAGCTGTGTAGTCCCTGTTGATCCCTGTTTCAATACAGAAATTGTTGAAATCCTTGGAGGTGTATTCTCTTCCATTATCTGATCTTAGTACCTTGATCTTTCTTCCGGTCAGGTTCTCAATTTGAGGTTTGAATTCTTTAAATTTTGCAAGGACTCCATCATTGGTCTTCAGGAAGTAAATCCAAGTTTTTCGAGAGTGATTATCTATGAAGAGTACATGGTACAAATATCCATTTAGGGAGGCAACAGTCATTGGCCCACACACATCTGAATGTATCAAGTCCAAGATTTCCTTGGATCTATTTCCATTGCTCAAGAAGGACCCTTTGAAATTCTTGCCAAGGGCACAACCTCTGCAAACACCTTTATGTTGAATATGTATCTCTGGAAGGCTTGTTACCATTTTCTCTAGAGCAAGGGCTGTTACCATTTTCCCTAGTGCAAGGCTTGTTACCTTTATGCGATAGCTCATTCAAGCTGATAGTAATATGCAGTGTTCCACGGGGATGCGTCCCGCACGTCCCCGGGACGGGGGGACTCCAGGGGGGACGTTTCCCCACATCCCGTTTTTGGGGAGATGCGGGGAGACTTGAGGGGACGCGACTCCCCAAGGTGGGGGACGAGACTCCCCAAAAGGGGGACTCCTGGACGTCCCCCTTTGAAAAAGGGGACTTCTGGATGTCCCCCCCCAAAAGGGGGACTCCTGGAAGTCCCTCCCAAAATGTTTTTGCCCAGTAAGACTTAAAAAAGAAAAAATTAAATTTAAAAAAAAGAATTTAAAAAACATATATATATATAAAATTAATTTATGTTATTGTTGAGATTTATCATATTATCATTATTATTTTTATTTTTAAAATTTTATTTTTTATATTTTATATATTATATATGTGACATCCCCCCATCCCCCATTTGCCAAAAATCCCTAAAATTTGGGGGTACTTCCACACATCCCCCTTGTGCGTCTCCCCGCACCCGTGTCCCCCTGTCCCAGAGTCTTGGTGGAACATTGGTAATATGTAACAGGGCCTGGACTGGTCTGATGGTCAATTTGTACAAGTTGCTTTCTCGAACACCAATTACTCAGGTAGAATTTATATGTGAGTCCTTGTGCCATGCAAGAACTTTCCTTTCAGAAAAGGTAACCTTGTAGCCTTTGTCTTCTAAGGCAGAAATGGAGACAAGGTTCCTCTTCATCCTAGGTACATATAGTACTTCACTTAATTGAAGATGCATGTCAGAATCTAGTTGGAAGGTAGAAGTTCCAACCCTTTTCACATTATATCTGGCATCGTCTCCAAGGACAACATGTAGATTGGTCTCTTTCTCAACAAGATTAGTCAGGTGATCTCTAAATCCGGTCATGTGCCTGGAGTTCACCACTGTCAATTAACCAAGTATCATCATTAGTAGGAATCATACTTGAGAGTGTTGAAATGAAGAAGAAGGCTTCTATTTTGATGTCTTCATCTCTCTGAAGTCTTGGCTTCCAGTAACTGTATTTGCTTGACCCATCAAGTTTATTTTCCATCATAGTTCTGTTCATCATATTTTAGATTCTTCACAAACCCTTGCCAACTGAGCTAGAAAACCTAACGGCTAGGCTAGGCTAGTAACGTTAGGTTTTGTTGGACTTATTACTGCCAACAATAAGCCTTGAAAGTCACAAGAACACTGGTGAGCTGAAAAGCTTCTTCAATGAGCTGCAGAAACCCTAAAACCAAAAATATGCAGAAAATTGGGGAACCCTAGAAACCTTAGGGCCAAAAATCCAAAATTCTCGGAATTTCACTTTGAGAGTCTCTAGAGCTGCGTTGAAGGAGGCGGTACACTCCTGCCCAATTTTCAGCCCCAACGTCCAGGTGTAAAGAACTGAAATCACCCAAAAGGAGAGGGCCGTATAGAATTGCAGAAAACCCTAGAAGGCCGTACGAATTTGTGGAAAGGAGAGGACGACTGCTTTAATGCTTGTGCAATGGGTTCTTTAAGACCTATGCTCTGAAACCATGTTGAATTTTCTCTATGCTAGGATCAAGGATGAGGTTTATTTCTTTTTTAGCATTTACTTGAACCATAAACAAATGCAGCTACACCATTCACAATTGCTGCAATAACCAAGATTAGTAGAAGAAATACCATGCACAAGAACACAAGAAATATCTTGGGAAACCCTTCTCAACAAGGGAAGAAAACCCAACAATCCTTTGCTATATTCTCAAGAGAAAGACCTCCCACACCATAGACCTAGCACACAAAAGGGTGCTCTCCAAAACCAAGAAGCTAGCGCCCAAGAGAGGTACGCACTTCAGCCCTAGAAGTTGTACTTGTTGAAATTCCGAAATTACATGTGAGTTGTGTGTTTCCTCAATGGGGAAATCACCTTTATTTATACTAGACTGGACACATCAGAAGTGGTGTCTATTGGCACTGTTATCCCCCACTTTAAGGGATAACTAGGAAATTATGTCTCGAGGCCCACATGTCCTAGACATGGAGTACCGAGAGCCATATCGACTTGAGCATGGCTCTGGAGGGCCCATCTTTTCTCCCTTTCAACGCCTCCACTTTGTCAGCAACAACAACAACATCCATCACCTTCGGCTTGGTCCTGCATCAGAGATGATTCTTGCTCCATGAGGTAATGAGTCCGAGTATCATGGTATGTGTCACTCTGATCCTCAAAAACTTTTGAATATGTGCATTTGATTCTTTTGTTCCTAATAGGTGCTTGGATCTTATGCTTGTCCACTTGACCATGTCTAAGGGGAATGACAGGATGCCCTAGCAAGCTTGTGTCCATAGGTTTTGAGTTGCCACTGGGGGGATTTCTGAAGAGCCATCGTCCATTCTCGTCACACATACCACTTTCCATCTTATTTCTCGTTCACCCATTCCGTTACCTTGGTCTGGGCATAGGTTTGATCATTTAGAGGTTGTACCTTACCTTGTGGGAATAATTGGCTAAAGGCCTGGGGGGTAAAAGTAGTTGACAATAAAAGCCTAAGAATAAAACCTCGAGATGCTTCGCCCAGGGATCCCCGAGAAAGCAATAAAAGGCTTCTCCGTAAGAAACAAAGGATCTTGTAGAAAAATAAATCAAGACCTAGTTGAAGGATGAGGGGTCTCATCACAAGCTAGCTCATTACGTCCATGGGTGTCTAACGGTATGATACTACCAACATTTGGTTACCACACCAGGGTAGTGGCTCTTGGTTGCATAGCCAAAGAAAGGGGGTCTCATCACGAGTCAACCTTCTCATTTTCGTGAAAGTACTTGTGAGTAACATTGCCACTTTTGGTCACCAAGCTAGGGCAATGTCCCTTAACTAAATTATTGAGAAAAAAAGCAATAAAAAGATAAAAAACAATAAGACAAGACCTGGTCAGAGGATAGGAGGTTTCATCACGAGCCGACCTATTAGGTCCATGAGCAGCAGTATGACACTACCAACATCTGGTCACCACGCCAGGGTAGTGGCTCTTGGTGACATAGGCAAGAGAAAGGGGGTCTCATCACGAACCAACCTCATTTTCGTGAAATGTTTGTGGCTAACATTGCCACCACTGGTCACCAAGCTAGGGCAATGTCCTTTGATTAACATCTCGGAAAAAATGAAGATTAAAAGGCATGAATGGGTTTGTAAATATTTGCATCCATGATAGGTACAACTGACCCTCCATAGAGGCACCCACCGATACGCCATCCTTGCTACCACTGCACCTTTTGCCCAGACATCCCCATCCACTTCACCTACTTACATGACTTGGATTTGGTCTTTTCCGAGAACAACCCTTTTCCAATAGACTCTAGCCCAATAGGACGTCTTGTCACTTTCCCCAAACTTGTATTGCAGACTTGTATAATCTCTTTGAGCACTAGACTGGGGTAAAGGGGTTTTATGCACATGTTTAATAAATATTGATGATTAGATGTGATTAACATTGCTATGATCCTTATGACTTATGAACCCATGGAGGGCGTAGCTGCTGATGTGTAGGATCAAGCCCAATGATAGGTACAGATGGACATGTACACATGGGGAGATGATCAGTTCAGACCTCCATGGGGCTGAAGAGCCCACCCGACGGATGTTGAGACCCCAGTAGGGGGCAGAGACAGGGCAAAGCGTTTGTACCAGGGAAGAGCAGAAGAATCCACCAGAGGCAGCTGAGCAGACCTGTAGCTAGGGGGATTGAGCCCTCTCCACAGGAACGTTGGCCTTGGAAGGCCCAGGATGTCTCCCAGGAAGCCCATGATGACACCCAACAGTATGGACGTCTTGGGAGGCAGATATGGCAGTATTGGCACGTGCGGCAGCTTGGAGAAGCCCAAGGAGGGCTAACGTTTTGCTCCAGGAGGCTGCATTTGCCCTGGAAGGGGCTAGCGTCACCTTAGAAAGGGGATGACGTCTCTCTGTTGCTTGATTAGGGTTTGATTTTCAAACATTTAATGTAAAACAATATGATTTTAGTATTTTGGCCTTGTCAGCCTTTTTCATGACCTAAAAGGTAAATTTAGGTCATTGTACTGTATAAATTGAGGGTTTTGACTCATTTTTTCATCATCTTTCACTCACTCATTAGTGAGGTCTGAAATTTGCCCGATTTTTGGGGTGATTGGCTGAAATTGTGAGGCACACTTGTTGAAGGAAGACTTTTTCTTGGCATTTTGGCATTTCTCTTGGTGGAAGGTATTACAACTAGGGTTTTGCTATGGGATTTCTTGGTTAAATGTAAGTGAATTTCTGCAAAACTTCTTGATTGAATGGTTGTAGTGTTGTTTTCTTGCATTTATTATTATAATTTGCTGAATCAAACCCTAGGTGACAAACACACATTGAAGGTCCTTGTCTCATGTCCCTGCCAAGGTTTTAAGCCATTTTATGTGCTAAAGTGAGATAGAGCCTTGCCTTAGCAACACTCTATTCTTTCTTTCTAGCCATTTGATTTGTTGAAGAGGATAGAGCCTTGCCATAGCAACACTCCATCCATCTTCTTCTTGCTAGCCATTTTTCTTATTTGTTGAGCGAAGGAGAAAACGCACCAAGGCCCAGGTCTCTACACCTTGGTGAGCCTATTTTCCTTAGGGTTTGCTTAGTAAAGCCTTTCTTTAGCAACACGTTGCTTACAAACCTTCTTGTCTTACCTCTTGTCAACCATTATTCAAGCTAGCCGTTGCCATTAAGCTGAGGAAGGAGGAGAGAGCACTGAGGCCTAGGTTTACTACACAAAAGTGAGCCTCTCTCCCCTAGGGTTTCATCCTTGAGGCCTTGCCATAGCAACACCTCAAGGTTTAACTCTCTTGTCCTTAGTTTTACCACTTTCACTTGATCCTTCAGCTTTTGTGTCGTCCTTTTGACTCCATATACCCTAGGAGCGCACTGATCTAAGGCGTTTTGTGTTGAGCAACTTGATCCTATAAACTTCCAATACTTTTGAACAAACCCTAACCATACTAACCCTAGCCTAGACTAATTCTACTAACCCTATTGTTGCCGTCATCTTTCTATGCTATAAACACCTATATGCAACATTTACTTTATCTTTAAAGCAATTGAATGGTTAGCTAAGGCATCGTTCCTAAAGTGTTGATATTGTTACGTTGAATGCCATTAGCATTTATTGTGAAGTGATATTGTAATCATTGCTATTGTACAACTTTGATTTGCTTCATCAATAATATTGTTTATCAATTGCTTATTATAAAAAATTCATTGATTATATGAAGTACTAAGCAACGAGCAAACTTGCACATGTAGTTTCATTGTTGCTTTGTTCTCGGGCAGGGATACTTCTTGGTTATACTTCCGGTTATCTCTATTGGATATAAGCCAGACTTTTTGATGAGGTGGTGACTTGTGAGGGGGAAATTATCTTATAGTCCTTAAGCCTCTTGCCTTCTCAAAACCCCAGGTCACCAGGGACGTCTCCCTTGGGCCTCACCTCCCTAAATAGAAAGAACCTTCCCATCGAGGTGATAGTGGGTGGGATTGGTTCAGTTACGCCAGTTTGACCTCTTTTGATCCATCTATTAGCCTAACTATAAACTGTGCGATAACAGGCGCAACAAGGCCGACCTCAATAACCCAAAATATAATTAATAATTACAATATTAATTATCTTTTACATTAATTATCTTTCACTTTATGGTGGGTTCGACCTGTACCCTTTACATCACAATTAGGGTTACAGGTAAATCTTACTCTTAGACAATATAGCAAGGGATCTCACACACCCACTAGTGATCAGTCACTAGGGGCACGTCCACCTGTGCTCAGCCACAGGGATGTCCTACTCAACAGATCTCTATCTCATTGAGTCTCACAGGAGAATCATCTGGAGTATTCCATCGTCTCAACTCTCTACACAGAGGAGAACAATACACCCATCACATGGGCGCTTTCACCCCTCACAAGGGTATGCAAATTGTTTCATTTCAAACAACACACCCATCTCATGGGCATCCTGCCCACACAGGGGCACACAACATTCCATCTCAGTCTCAGAGGGGAACGACACATCCATCTCATGGGCATCCTTCCCACACAGAGGCAAACAACGTTCCATCTGAGTCTCAGAGAGGAACGACACACCCATCTCATGGGCACACCCAACTCATGGGCTCTCTCACATGCTGACTTAGTCAGTTTGTGTCCTGGAAGATGTCTCACAAAGCTGTAATCATCAACATAAAACTCCTCCGAAGCACGCTTCCTAAATTTTGAAGCGCACATCATATATAGCTTCTTGGAAGCACCTGCTCGGATCGAGCTTCGGGGCTTCGAAGCATGGGGGGGGGAAGCTTTCTGCAACACTGGTGCATGCCTTCATTGTGGAGCCATTTTAACTAGCATCTCCAATGGGGCCTTGCTGATGTGTCCTTAGAAGCTCTGAAAAATCTGTACGAACCATTTGTTTTCTTGTATTTTTCAATCTTGCCCCTGATAATCAAGTTATTTTCTTTAAGCAACTTCCTTCACCCTTTTTTTCGGTATAAAACTCTTGTCAAGTATATTGATTTTACTAATATATATAATTGATCTGCTAGTAGAACAAAAAGCTTTTTTTAAACTTTCAGTATCAGTATTTAACTCGTTAAATCCTTTTAGCAATCCCTTTCCCTATTTATGTAAAGTTTTTGGCTTTTCCTTTCCCAAATTGGCAGCAGTCCTTTTCCATAATTCTATAAATTCACCATTTATAAAAAAATATATTCTTTTGCCGACTCTCATTTGTTTCCAAGCTTTATCCAGTATTCATGTAAATAAATTTTCTTTTGTTGACTCAATTTGTTTTCGAGTTTTATCGAGTGTTCTTTTATATCTTTTCCTTTTTTGCTTTAGCTAGCAATCTTTTATTTTATTTAAAAATACTTCTTTTAATAAATTATTTATACTTCTTGAAGTCTCTTTAGGATTCATTCTTATATTTGCTAACTCTTTGCTTAATTTAAAAAACTAACCAAGTCTTTAATTGACATTTCAGAACTTTTAGATTTGTTTCTGATTTATCAGTCGAATTTTTCCTAACTTCCCTCCCTATTTTATGAGTAGTTCTTTTTTTATTGGTTCAAACTTGAAATATTCAATAATCTCTCCAGAGAAGAACACACATAGATAACAAGTATTAATCAAATTTAACAAGAAACACTACATGTCCATTCCGAGCATCTTGACTCATCTTAACTTTCATAAACCATGGTTTTTGTGTTCAATTATTCTTATTTATAATTGAAAATCAAACCATAGCTAATGAACCTCGTTACAAAACCTAATACGTGATTGTACCTGTGTGATGATACTGCTTTTGGCCAACATCCTCACCTCTAAGTGATTGCTTCGACATGTAAGCTATCAAATTCTACATGCAACTATGAGGCTGAATTACTGGACTCTAATTAGAAGATGGAAGGGGTGTTATTGTCCATGTGTGTCCTTACAAATGTCATTCCAGCTGATGTCATACAATTGATAAAAGCAACTGTAGCTTCAGCTCATGTTGATAAAATTTGAAGAGAGATAAGATCAGATAAGATATAATAAGATAATTTTATTAATGTCCAATGAGTGACTACAATAAGTAGGTGAATGGAACTGAAAAGTACATCTACTGTCAGTGCATAATAGGAGTGCTAAAACAACTTCTAAAGTGGTGCTAACAAAGATAGATAGAAATATAAGAAGCTAGCTAAAAGAATATGTACAGGGTACATGAAAATGAGAATGAAGAATGCTAAAACCAAATGAGTCTATGGTCAATACAAAAGAGAGGATCTCAAGGCTGAGTAGTTCTAGATGCTGAAGTTGAGTGAGGTGGCCGAGAAGCAAATCAGAGTCATCAATCATTGTGAAGGGGTTGATGCATTGTTGGATGAGGTCATCTAGAGAGTATCTAGGATCGAGGGGGCTTGGTTACCTAATCTTGGGGGGGCGTAACGAGGAAGCCCATCTCTCCTAACATCCAAGGTTGTGGGGAAGAAACTCTTTATGGAGATTGGCTATTCAACCCGATTTGGCTAGTAGAAAATTCTGCTGGGGGAGGGGGACCCGACTCTAGGATCTCCTGGAACTAATCTGTTTATGGTACTGGTGGTGGCTGTCCTTAGTTCTGGAGTGACATCTCGGAAGGGGTCTTGTGGAGGTCGGTCAACCCAACAAAGGGGAGTCGAGAGACATTCATATTGATTGTCTATTTTATGGAAGGCATTTGTCGTGGGTCATTAGGATGCATAATCTAGATACATCCATGCAAAATGTTATCTAAACTGTAGGAATTTAGTTTACCCTTTATTCCTCTTGGATTTTTTTTCTTTTCTTGCCAAATTCCAGTTGTAGACATTAATGTAAGATAGGGTTTTTCAGTTGTATACAAACTACTATAGTACATCCATCTTAATCCCAGATCTATTAAACACCAAGAGGGATCAAATAAAACCTTTGTGCAAACCTCCTGGTGCTTAAAATATTCAGGGTTAATATGAATCTGTGCTAGTTTATTTTATTTTGTTTATTTCTTTTACATCGTCTTTTTTTCCATTTTATTTTATTAGAGTTACATGCATCGTATGTATACAAAAGTTTCTCCCACCCTGGGCTGTAAGAGCACCTTTCTTATCTTGAAGTAAGAAACCAAAAAGGTAGGGCAATGTTCTTGATAACCTGCTTTGAATATTGAGGACAAGTCACTCTGCAAGAAAAACAATATTGAGGATGAGCCATTCTGCAAGAAAAACAATCTCATATATATTATAGATCATCATTATGCAATATAGTTTTTGAATCAGAAGATGAATACAATAAATTACCGAATGAGTTTTGATCTTCTAAGGATTTGAAGCATAGAGGAACACGACACAGAATTATTACGTGCATCGAAATGATGTGAAGAAGAGATATTAGATTAAAGATTGTGACAGACATGCTGCCCTAATTGGCAGCTCTCTTAATTATATAATCATCTATTTAACCTCAAGAATTCTTTTTTTTCCTTGGAAAAAGGCTGTGACTTATTAGATACAAAGATTACATTCTGTGTATGCCTGTTAACTGCATTCCTATAACATGTCAAAGAGAAAAACTGCCCTTTCTATCTACCTTAATAAGAAGCCCAGAGGCATGCAAGCATTTTTCGTAACTTATACGAAAACTTCCCTAGATGAAAATCTATCATTACTTGAATGAAATACTCTATAGCCCAAGTAAACCAGGCTTTCACCTAATAACTCGAAAATTCTTCTTAATGTAAGGAAGTCTAAAATGACAATTACCTAAAAAATTCTTCTTATTGTACTGAAGTCTGGAATGATAACTATTTTTTTCTCCCATTCTTTCTTTTATTAACTTTTCGAGTGTTCCTTTGTATAAGATTTAAATCTAGCATATATCGTGGAAATGTATGTAGATCTAGGTCCTGATACTATTCAATGGAATAGACCTCATCATATTTTTCAATTGCAGTTACGTGCATGGTTATCCCTTGCTGCAAAGTCCCCGTGCTTTTGACTCTCAGGAAGCAGCTCAAAAGACTGCAGTGGCACTTGGCAGGATTTTGATTCTAGATCTAGTCCTCAGAAATGAAGATCGCCTTCCATGCCGCCAGCTTGGATGGCGTGGGAATCCAGCAAATCTTTTATTCACTGAAAAGCTGGAATTTGGGAACAGAGTAGCTTCAGTACTAGGAAATGTCAAGTCTCCACCTCGAAAAAACAAGGGAAGTTCATTTTCCCGTAGAAGGAAAAGTTTTGACTTGGGGAACATGTCTAATTCTGACATAACCTTCATTCCACAAATTTTAGATTACACTGCTAATCAGACTACTTCTGAAGGATTTTTCCTTCCCATTGAAGATCGAAATAACCGTGCTAGTGCTTTTCATATTGTGGCAATTGATTCCGGGGTTCCAAGACGTCCTCCTGCTGGAAAAAGGTTATCTGATATTTCACAGTATCCAAAACTAGTCGAACTGTTGCTAAATAGTTCACAATTTGCTTCAGATTTGCTACATGAGATATCATGGGAAAAGCTTGGCTGTCACATTTCAGAAACAGCAGTCAGATCGATGGATCAGTTTGTCTCTGGAGATATTGACCAAGGCAAAGTTGTGCATGAGTTTCAAGCTAGCTTCCGTGGTGGATTAAGGGAAATGCAAAGGTTGCAACCATTCATACTCAAACTTCACCATAAATTGGATGTTTTGATGAAGACATTTCTGTCATTAATAAGCAAATATCTTCCAGGGGATGACGAGAAAGAAGATGCTGGGGCCACTGAATCAAGTCACTTGTACTCATCATTTCACAATCTTTCTTGCCAGTCACCTGTCGCAGGTAAAGAATGCTTGAAAAATGGGCAAAGCTCAGAGCCTCAAGATCTTGCATATACCAGTGGCACAGATTCACAGGACCTCCTCGGCAATCCATTCTCAAAATCACCTTATAAGGACAACTTAGAAATGTCACCATTTTTTCAAGACAACTGTCATGGAAAATATCCAAAAGGAAATGGTGATTCATTTCACAGTATGCGCATGACAGTTAAATTGAAGGACTTGAACAAGATTGCAAGGGCAAGTTTTCTATTTTCCTTTTTTCTTGGCTTGATAAATAAACAATGAACTTTTTCGTTTGAAGTTATTTTCTACTCTGTCAAAAGATGAATGCTGTCATGATATATGTATAACATGTGCAGTTTGATAGTGAGCTGAGCAAGGCATTGGAGCATTGGAATGAAATGCTTGGAATGGAAGTGATTAAATTATGCCATGAAATGAATTTCATCACTGGCTTTTTTGAAGGAGGTGATTCACAAAATGTCATAGACAGTTATGAATTAAAGGTAACTGGTAAAGAATTCCTTGAATTGACTAGCAAGTTGATCTGTGTTAGATCTGTGAAGAATCTCATTCCAGTAATGCATTTAGTAGAAGGAAACCTTGCTATTCTTGCAGTTTTCATTTTTCTGTCGATTATCTCACAAAGAAAAGCTCTGCTAAAGGAAATAAATGCTTTGGAAATCTGAAAAAACTTCGTCCCTTGAATAGGTGAGGTTGGAACACCTTCTGGAAAGGATGGCTTTGGTATCTCAAGCTGCCGACACAGAGCGGCCATCACATGTTACAGACTGTTTGTTTATTGGTGGAGCTTTGGCTGCAAGGTCTATAAATACACTGCAATTTTTGGGTGTCACTCATGTTCTATGCCTCTGTGCTAATGAGCTCGGCCAATCAGAAGCACAATATACGGACCTTTTTGAGTATAAAAATTTTGAGGTGCCAGTTTCTTCCCTGCCTTCAGTTTTCTTTTTCTTTGTGTTACTTTTTGTTGAAGTAACTATATGGTGCCAAATTCTTTCTGTTAGTCTGACCTGTATTAGCATTCTTTCAAAATGTATTAATTTACGGAAACATCTAAACTGTTTGAGATATCTTATCGTTTTGTTTGTTGCATGATATTCATTTTGTCATTGTTTCATTTCAATATAACAGATATCTGATGTTGATGATGCAAATATTAGCTATATTTTTGAAGATGCATCTGATTTCATAGAGAAGGTTGAAAGAAATGGGGGAAAGGTTCTTGTGCACTGCTTCGAAGGCAAAAGCCGTAGCACAACAGTTGTTCTTGCATATTTGATGCTACGCAAGTAAGGGTATTGTGGGTTTTAGTGGATTTATGTTACTGTTTCCTTTTGCATTTTGTGCCATGTTTTTGTTGCATAGTTCTGTTGTATTCCATCATACATTTCTTTATGCGAGGCCTCATTTGCAGACACAAGACACTTCTTGAAGCATGGACCAGACTTAAAGGAGTTCACTGTCGTGCACAGCCAAATGATGGTTTCATGAGAATTCTTATAGAACTGGATAAGAGATTGTATGGAAAACCTTCCATGGATTGGCAACGAAGGAAGCCTATCATGAAGAGTTGCCCGATTTGTGGCAAGATTGTAGGTGTTAGTAGCAGTTCCCTGAAACTTCATTTGCAAAAGTCACATCGGCGGTTGTCGTCGGGGAGTGTGGATAGCATAGAAATAAAAGAATTACAACGTATTCTTGATTCTGTTATAATTGGCTGCTAAGAGGAAGTTTTCAAAGTAATTAGTCTAAGGGAAGTTTTGGCTTTATGTCATCTTTGACCAGGAAATGCTTTAGTGTACATGAACATGCCTTGAAGATCAACAAGAAATTTTTGTTAGAATCTAGCCACACCATATTGACCATAGAATGTTACTGTTTACAACCTAAAATCATAGCCAATATACCTTGTATGCTCCTCATTCTAATGGTATGAGATTGCCATCTGTCTGATGTACCTTAATCTGCCAGTAACTAGGCAAGAAATAGAAGAAAGAACAGTTGAACTGTCTGAAGCTACAAGTATTAACTATGCAAACTATGATGGCATCCCCATTAGCCTACAAGTATACACCGTCTAGTACTGGTTGCCTATGAATTATCCCAGTTACACTTTGTTACATGATGAACCTGCTTTAACTGAAACATGTAACACCCATGTTTCCCCTAGCTTGTAATTAATCATAAAATAGGATTACCATGCTAAGGCATGTGGTTGATGTAAATGTATTATTGTTAAATTGCCCATAACTGACTGTTGGGGGGTGAAGCCTTGAAGTACGAGCCATGATATCTCTAGAGGAAAGAATCAGTTAATGAAGGAAAGGACTGGTGGTTGAATAATCAACCACCCCCATGAATGGAAACATGTGTTGTCAGCCCGAAGTACCACAAAGACCTGCAGACCCGAGCTTCCTTCTGACAAAAGGAACATGATGGGTCGGAAACCTTCCTAAAGAAGGAAGGTAAGATACGTACAGAAATACGGTAAGGAAGAGGGACAACAAGAGAAGAGACACGAGACGAGAGCGCAAGCTCGGAAGGAGATGCGCGAAACAAAAGGAAATGCAGAGAACACGACTTGAAGGACCCAAACGCGAGCTTGATGCTGAGGAAGCATCTGATAAACCTCGTAGGGATATTGTGACAGAGAGGTGGTCTCTGAGAGATGGCGTAAATTCCCTAGTCATATCATGGCTTAGCACGAGGGTGGCCAAATTGCTAAGAATGAATGCCTCTGAGCCTATGGTTGGGTGGAAATGCACACACCCACAGTGAGTTAGTTGACTGTAACCTGTAATAGATAAGTATTCTCATACCCTGTGTAATTGAGCTATAACTATGTAATAAAGTTGGATATCCTGTGAATGACTCAGGGATGTGCATGTGTGCTTAATGGTTATACTTTATCTCTTTATTCTTGTTTAAATTATGTATTTAAGCCAGTATGGAATTGTCTGATTTGTACATGTAAATGGCCGCACCCTCTGGTGGCTTAAGTTAAAATAAGTGAACTGTGAGTTCGTCGACCTTGGGCATAGTTTCATGTGTGCATGCCGACACTCCTAGTCGTTTTGAGTCTCCTGGAGGAAGGAGTCTGTTAAGCTCAGGAGAGGTAGCGCACGTATGCACATGCTCTCTGCGAGGCGGGCAGAGATCGAGAACCTCTTAAGTTCTAGAGTTGATGAATGAGCACAAGGGGTGCGCGGAAGAATTCTTCTAAGTGTTAAGTTCAAGAAAAAGAGCGCAAAGCTCTTAAGCCTTTCAGAGCTAACAAAGCTCAGGAAGAATATCGAGATTGAAGTATCGAAAGGGAAGGTTCTCTTGCTTGGAAGACGGACGAACGAGATTTGTTCGGTAAGAGCCAAGGTCTGTTGTGACCGTTGGATACAGGAAAGAGCGTAGGAGTTAACCCCTTGAGTCCTTCGGACTTCGCGAGTTCGACGAATTGAGTGAGTTCGTCATAAGGGAAGTAAAATCCCCGAAGTCCCGAAGTTAATCTGGGCCTTAGATCTGAGGATGCCCGGGAGCCATCCCGACCGTCAGATCTATGAGGTAGTTAGTCTAGCATTGACCGCTTCGGGAGAATAGAGGCTTAATAACGCCAAAACTCTCGAAGAACGAAGTAGCGAAGTAATGTGGACCGTGGATCTATGGATCCTTTAGGACCCCTATCGATCGTTCGATCGAGGGAATGTGGGTATTACGTCGAGAGTGCGTGGGGACCCATGTGTCGAGTGATGACGATGCCAGGTGTCCCACTCGGAGTGGCACACACTGGGGTATTAAGAGATGGTTAGCCATGAGTTCCTTTGGAAATCCGTGGAGCGACGGAGTCCGTCTGTACCGTCGATCTGAGAGAGGATATGTGGCAGAAATTCGTCGACTTCGGGGGAAATTACTTTGGGGGAAAACGAGTGTGGAGAGGTTGAACCTCCCGAAGCTCGAAGAGCCGAAGTGATTTGCAGTCGTCGATCTGTTAGAGACACACGTCGACAGATTGTCGGCTTCGGGTGAAATCACTCCGAGAGAAAGCGAGTGGGGAGAGGTTGAAACTCTCGAGGCCCAAAGAGCCGAAGTAATTTATAGCCGTTGATCTGCGGAAGACACGCGTCAGCAGATCACATACTTTGGAAGCGGGGAGAAAGCAACGCAGAGTAGATTGACGCCCGAAGTGGATCCCCACCATCGAATGAGAGGGACGTGCGGGGCATGATCCTTAACTTCGGAAGAAAACACTCCGAGAGAAAAGGTGGTGTGAGCGTCCGGGACTCCCAAACGCTGAAGTCTCGAAGTGGATCCGAGTCGTTGATTTAGATGGATGCATGGCGCCTGATCTGGAACTTCGGGTATGGAGTACTTCGGAGGAAAAGAGTTGGAGTGCTTAGAACTCCTGAACGCCAAAGTTCCAAAGAAGATCATAACCGTCGATCACGAGGGATGTGTGGCGCTCGGTCTGTAACTCTGGGTACGGAGTACTTTGGAGGAAAAAGGTGTAGAAATGTTTGAAACTCCCGAATGTTGAAGTCTTGAAGTAAATCATGGCCGTCGAAATCCCTGAGGACACGCGACATCGGATCGTGAACTTCAGAGGTTTGCCACTCCAGAGGAATCATGTGGTAGTCGTCTTGGCGTTTGTTGTCTTGGCGTCTAGTCATAGCCCACAGTCATATGCAGGTATAGTGGGATGAAAAACCCAAAGAACTTGGGAGACTGTATCTGCCTGCTCTGAGCTCATTTCAGAGCATGGAGATCGTGGCTGGAAAGTTCTGGAAGAGCAGAATGTAATAGGGACCTCGAATGAGGGTATTGATTCTCCTAAGAAGAGCGAAAATTTGAGTTCCCACCGTGGGTGTGTTATAAAACATAAACTATATTTCAAGGGTAGAACTTAACAAGGGAGTTGATTAAGTGTCTCACATCATCTGGAGTTGATAGAAAATACCTAACACTGGGGATTGCAAGGGTATTGGAGGGAAGAAGGGATAACTATTCATACATATGCATGTTTATTAACAACAATACAAGAAGATAGTTTGGTTGTGGTATTGTATGCATATTATAGTGAAGTTTGAAAATCTTCCCTAGAATTGATTATTAAAATACATATACAACACATATCACTAGTTATATGCTTGGAGAAGAGAATTGTTAATGTACTTGTTGTAGTACCATTGTTAATGCTTGAGAAGTTCATTTTATTGGAGTGTGATTCGAAGGAACATGGTAAGGAAAAGAGTAGACGTGATTGAATGATTCAAGTTGACTAACATAGAGGGTGGGAGAGTGACAAGTGGGGGTGGGGGGGAGTTGGTTTGGTGGTTTGTGGTTTGGAGTAGGCATGGTTGAAATGCAAAGTGACTTTTTAGCTCTTTGATCCCAAGTTGGGAAAAAAAGGCTTGGATCATGGAGGATGGTTAACTTGGTCTAATTTCAAACAAGGTATTGCCAGGGTTCAAGTTAGGCTAGATCCAATGTATGGTCTACAAGACACCATTTCCTTTTTTGGGAGTATGCCACTAGTGGACGTGTTCATTTCCACTATAGGGTCGAATCACTTGCCCATTTTGACCTTCGTTTCAATTGGGCATGCGGTGGATTCCAAGCCCTTGTCCTTGTTCAAGCTAAATGTTTCTCATTTGGGCTCCTTAAACTTTCGTGCTTTTGTGCATTATGTTTGGAACATTGTGCCTCATCTTGGGGGGGATAAAGGTTGGCTATTGTGATGGGAGGAAACCATTAATATCATTGTAAAGTTTATGAGAGGGTGGGGTCACATGATCACATGTAAATGCATGAGAGTGCTTTGGGAGGCTAGATGGATGTTGGATGATGTTCATACCCTTATGGAGGAGGATTTGCATATCGTTATTATTCATAAGGATGCAACCCGACTAGAGTTGGTGGTGCAAAGGGAGGAGTACATTGCTAGAGGAGCCCGAGTGCGTGCCTAATTGCAACGAATTCAAGAGGGTGATGAAGGCTCTAAGTTCTTTTATTTTGTAAAGAAGAATGTGGTCGTTGACCAGGTGATTGGTCTACGCTAAGTGAATGGATCTCTTGAGGTAGATTTGATCAAGATCCAAGGTATGTTTAGTGAACATTTTCATAATATATTTTCTTCTTAGCCTTTGTTGGATTTGGTTGTGGCTGCCAAAGATGCTTATTAAACATAGTTACCAACTTAACAAGAACTCTCTAGAGTTCTCGTTTTTTTGGGGGTTCAATTTTTTACCTCGTTTTTAAAAATGGTGCTACCGATAGCACCCCCTCTCTGTTTTTAGGTGATTTTTGATATTTTAAATTTTCCAATCGACAATGTTTCCACATTATTTTTTTAAATGCTCATTTTTCATCTCTCTCTCTCTCTCTCTCTCTCTCTCTCTATATATATATATATATATATATATAGTCTTTATTCAACTCATTGTTTAGTCTTTTTTTCATGCTTCTTTCAATCTTAAAAATGTTTTTTACCATTTACTTTTTCGAAGATACGATTTTTCATAGAATTTTGTCTCCTTAATTAATTTATTGTTCCATACTTTTTAAATATATTGAAAAATATCATTTTTAACACATTGTTTACCTTTACTTCAATAAATCGTAAAAAATTGTAGTTAAATAACACTAGTTTTGAATATTTATCAAAACAATACACATTTTATAGCCATATATCGTAAAAAACCTATACATTTTGGTACATATTTCTTAAAATAAGAAGTGAAATAAAGCATTTTTGTGGACATAATTGAACAAAAAAAATCTAAATTTTATAAAAAATTATCATTTTCTTTCATATTTTTATACATTTGAAGTAAAAAAATGACAATATTTAATAAAATTTTCCAATGTATAGTGATTCACATACAAATAAAATGAAAAAAGAAACAATAAAATGATTCATCACAAAACAAAAAGAGATACATCTGTATTCTTATTTTCAAATATGAAAGTCAAATCATTATAGTTATAACTCATAAAAAAATTGCAAAATTGAGCATCGTCTTCAAAGCCATCTTTAAACTAATCAACAATTTCATATATCCCAAATTCATCATTCTCACCAGACACATCATCATCTTCTTCGACGTCATTTTGTGTTTCCATTGTGTCATTTTGTTTTTCCATTGGTTCTTTGATATCTGCAAGTTCTTCAAAGTGATCCTTTCCAATCATTCCTCCTAATGGTACTTGAGGTTCCTTTGACAATTTTGCCACCTTTGATTCACTAAAATCTCCTTTCCTCAAGCCAACTTCTTGTATTTCATCTGGAAGAGCTGGAATAACATTAATTCTTTGTTGAATAAAACTGCATTGTATTGGGTCACTTTCAATGGCTATGTAATTCCTTCATTTCTGTAGGCAATACGCTAATGTTTTACCTAATCACCAAATACAAAATAAATAATGAAGTTAGATACTGTAAAAAGATAAATTAAAAATAACCTAAGATTGAAGTATGATTTCATAAATATTAGATCATAATTCTTACATGAACCCGAGAAGAAATCCAAAACCAAATCTCCTTCATTTGAAAATTTATTTATAAGATAATTAATGAAAGCTTGTGGTTTTTGATAAATGTTAACCATGTCTCATTTCAAATCTTTTTCCTCATATGTTAGCTTTCTAACCACAACATTGTATACCAATATACTACTAGGAGTCTCCATCATTTGCATTGACAATAATAGAATTATAAAAATCATTTTTTGTTCAGGTTGCAAGATGTATATTCTCAAAATCATGTTTAAATGATTCTTTCTTGGAGCTCTGAATATTTGGCTTGTCCCTGTAATATAAATAAGTGAAATTTCAATTAACTTGTGAATTAATAAATTTGTTTTATAATATTAATTGCTAAACATACACTTTCAATATCTTACCAAATAAATTGTCTCCTTGTCTTTTTTTTGCCCTTGAAACTTGATTGTACTAATTTTTGTTGTGTGATTGAATGAAATACTAGAAATTTCCAAAATGGTGATGTTGTAACTTCTATAAATCCCAAAACCACTTTACTGAAAGCTTGGTAAGTATAAGGTTCATTATTATATTCAATGTTTGGGATATTATAACCATGAGGGATATCTGCAATAACTAGGGAGTTTTTTTTTTTTAGGAACAATACTTGCAAGTTTTTCACAATCACCTAATATCACTTTATATTGAACAGTGTCGAGCCCATTCCAAATGTAGTGATCAAGGGTGTCATCAAGTTGAACATTTTGAACACGTCTCCTTTCTCTTTCAAACTTAGCTTTTTGAATAAAACTTTTGAAAGTTTTAGGTACTCCATCTGCATTCTTCTTTGACATCTTTAATTAAACAAACAAACATATAGTTATATATCTATAACTATTAAAATATAAATAAATTAACTTACAAATGAATAATATGAATGTAATAAATCAACATATCTTTTTGAATGCAACAAAAAATTGTTTCAATACTGTTGAAGAGTTTGAATCTGGATAATTGAGTTTAACATCATCTCAACTTTCTTCATTCAACATCTTGACCATTTCCTCTTGTATTTTCATATACACCTTGTGACTAAATAAAACAAAAATAATGTTAAATTGATATTAAAAATAAAAATAACTCAACAAACTTACTTTTTAAATTCATCACACATTTCTTCCATTGAAAATTCTCTCGACCTAACACGTGATAATATACTTATAATAAGTGTATCATCTTTCACTCGTATTGATTTCCAAGGTGTTATAGCCGTATCATCAAGAAGATTTTTTATGTCGGGACTTGTCTTACTTGTGCCACATATCAATGGTTTAGCCTTCTTAACTCTTTGATTCTTTATACCAACATTTTCCCATAGGGTGAAGATGTCATCTATCAAATCCCATACCAGTCCAGTTCTAAATCCCAATTGAAAATAGTTATCCACAGATCTAAATATAACACATCCTTTGCGATATTTTTCTTTTGTATTTTCATCATCAAGTGAGATTCCTATTTGCATGCAACATTGCTTCCAAAACTTAACATCAACATTTGATCTCTCCCCATGACATATTTCAGAAAATTCATTGTGGATAAATCTCACCCTTTGAATGAAGGTCATAGACATTTTGTACTCATTGTTTGTGTTATGATCCCATGCCAGTAATTTTGCTTTTGAATCTGTTAAACCGAGATAAATTATGCATTTGATTGTTTCTAAAAAGAGAATTATTGGGATATTTTTGCATCAATTCTCTTTTAGCCTCTGTAGAATGATTTCCTCCCATCACATAATATTTGTAGTCAAAACATTTTGATCTATCAAATTCTTCCCTCGTAGGAACTTCCATTGGGTCAACAAGAACTAGGTAGTCAATCAGATGTGCATATGAATTGGATCTAATCAATGCTTTCAAATTGTGAATATGCAAGTGATGTGGTTTTTTAATTTGATATTTTTCTTGTCCTTCTGTGGATTTATAAAGGTGTTTCACATTCAACTGAAATGTGTGGTCATCATCAAATAAGTTTGTTGTCCTCATTCTATTTCGAATGACAGTTTGTGTTGTTTTCATAATACCATCCTCTAGATCAACACCTGATGTTATTATTTCTCTGCTACTTTTAGAACTTTCATTATAATACTCCGAGCTAACGATGACTTCTTGAACATTATCAATATTTGTTTTCTTCCTTTTATGATTTAAATGTGTTTCACCTAAATCAACAATTTTTTCATAAACAATATGAGTAGACTCATCATCAACCATCGGTCTTTTGCGTTTATCTTGTTTGATCTTTTTGCGAGGAGTGATAGTTACCTCATTGGGATCAATCTCAACAAAACCTTCATTTGGAGTTTCTTCACGTTCAAATGTAACCCTTTTAGGATTTCTAGAATGAGGATTTTTCTTTCTTCTTTCATGTTTTTCTCTGACTAGTCTTGCAGGTTCAATCTCCATTGTTTTTTGTTTCTTTTTCCTTTCTTCTTGTGTCTTTTCAATATGAAAAGTGTTGATGACATCCATGATATCATTTTCTGTAGAGTAAATCTCCACTAACATATGTAAAATTCGTCCAACAAAATTCTGTAAAAATAAAATATAACATTTCCATGTTAAATAAAATTAAACATTAGCATGATACTAAAAATAATAAACGACACAAAAATATAAATAAAAAACTTACATTGGATTTCTCAATGTCATCAACGATGGATGCACATAATTATGAAAAACATTCATTCTTGTTATAATTTCTCAATTTGAAACAATATCTAAATTTGATATAAGTTCTCCCTTGTTTAACTAGTGCATAAATAATATCTGTGGCCGACACCAAATATATATCTCGTAACAAGCCAAGTGTTTGATAATTTCCATGCACATGTTCTGATTCGACACAACACAAATATATAAGATCTCCATTGTTTCCTTGCTTGTTTTTAAGAAACCAAGAATACTCTTGTTTGTTTTCACCTTCCACATATTTCCACTCTCACATTCTTCATTGCCCTTGATAGCTTAGGTGTTAAGCTATCATTTTGTTGCCTAACATTCATGGAGGTTTCAGTTGCAATTTTTGATGCTAGTATTGCAAGTTGTGATCCAGATATATTGAGAGATAATCTCTTTCATGACATTTTCCTATATTAAGATAAAAAAAAAAATTAGGCCTCTCACATTATACTCAACTAAAAAACATAACATTGATTAAAAACTAATTGTTATATATGTGAAAAAAACTAAAAAATTAAAAAAACTAATATTGATTAGATATAACAGTAATGTAACATATAACAAACTTTGTTATATGTTATATAACATATAACATTTGTTATGTGTTACAAACATTGCCCTAGCCCCCACGAAGAGTTTGAACGTACCGATGAAGATTTCCAAGGCACCAATGAAAATGATGGAGAAATTCCCTCAAGTGGAAATTTTAAAAGCAGTGAAGATGATTATGACAATGGTGGATCAAATTCTCCGAGTGGAGAATTTAAAGACAACAATGTTGGTGATTATGAATTTCCTCCTAGTGAGGATTTTGAAGGTACTGATGAAGAGTTTTCTCGAAGTGAGGGTTTCCAAGGCACGAATGAGGATGGAGAAGAATTTCCCCCGAGTGGGGGCTTTAAAAGCAATGATGACGATTATGAAAATGCTGGACAGTCTTTCTCGAATGAGGAATTTAAAAGAAACAATGTTGGTGCTGATGATTTCCCTCAAAGTGAGGATTTTGAGGGTATAGATGAGGATAATGAATATTTTCCTCCATGTGAGGATATTGAAGCTAGTAATGAGGATGAGGATGATGAAGAATATCTTTCAAGTGGCGAGTTTCAAAGTAGCGAAGATGATTACGCCATTGGTGGTCACTCTTTCTCGAGTGATAAATTAAAAAGAAACAATGTTGATGTTGATTTTCCTCCTAGTGAGGATTTTCAAGATACTGATGAAGGTTTTCAAGGCACTAAGCAAGATGGTGGAAATTTTCACTCAAGTGGGGATTTTGAAAGCAATAAAGATGGTTATGTCAATAGTGGACATAATGTTGATGATTATTTTTCTCCAAATGATTATGTTGATGATTATTTGTCTCGAAATGATTATGTTGATGATGATGTTCTCAAACATTCAGCTGCAACAAATGAAGGTGATCGACATTCTCTAGTTCAGTCTCCAGACAATGTTTTGCTTGATACTCCTTGTGGTGATAAGGAAAAACCTTATAGTGAGGATGATGAAATAATGGAGACATTGCAAAGAAACATTGTTTCTAGGACCAATATTAGACCTTTTTATATCGATCCAAAGCATTTTAGTTATACAAGATCTAGGAAAGAATTTCTCACTAAATCAATTTCCATAAAAGAATTGATTTCAAGTGAATGTTGTCAAAACAATTGTTTGAAAAGCATGGACTACATGTATGTCTGAATAAAAGGAAGACATATTTGACAATGAATAAGAGCATGCAAAATTCATATTTGACAGGGTGCATGATATCCACCAATACAGTGTATGATTATCGTATTGGGAAAATTTTACTTTGCAGAAAGACTTTAAAAAAAATTCACTCAATTGGTAATTTTTGTCTATCAAGAATCCAGACAAGGTTGGAAAAAGATCCATCATTTTATTCAAAGGTACATCATGGACAAGAGAGTGGACCATTCACAAACACTGCATTGTCATGGATGCATGATTTTTTTTCCAAACATGGAGAGTGTATGCCAGATAGAGACACAATACATATTTCAAATAATTTTTCAAGGAGGGAAATCTACAACTTGTACAAAGGATATGCTGAAGATGTTGAAGGAAATGATACTTTTATTACATATGCATATTTTACAAAAATATGGAAGAAACAATTCAACAATGTCCGTATTCCTAAGAAGTCAAGGATGATGATTTGTAGTATATGTGCTACTCTTAAATCAAGAAGAGATAAATCTGAAGGGGTCGAAAGAGGTATGTATTTGCTATTTTTTTTTTTTTTTTTAAATTGAATAATTATCAACTATGAAAACATAGGATCAATATTTCCATTTTATGTCATGTGCAGATTTTATAATCAAAGCACTTCAAGAACATTGGAATCAACAATCAAGTGAAAGACAAAAGTTGTACAAACATCGGAAGAAGTGTTATGATGCTCCAAACAAATATTTAGGTATGATAATTGATGGCATGGACCAGAAGAAAACATTTCTACCACATTTTGTCCGTACACCCAAAAATTTATAGGAAGAGAATTTCATTCAGTTTCACTTGGTTGGTTGTATGGTTTTCAATGGAAAAATGTGTCCAAGAGTTTACTTCACAGCTCCAAATATTCACAATGATGCAAATCTGACCATCACCATAATGCATCATGTGCTCACTCACTGGTCTGGAAATATTCCTCAAGTTCTCTATCTACAGTTGGACAACACTAGTCGTGAAAATAAAAATCAAATTGTGTTTGGATATCTAAGCATGCTTGTTGAAATGAGAATCTTTCAAAAGGTGAAAGCTGGTTTCCTTCTTGTTGGACACACTCATGATCATATTGATCAAATGTTCAGTTGTTTTTCCGTAACATTGAAGAGGAAAAATGTTGGAAGTCTACCATCATTGATTGAATGTATCAATAAAGCATACATTCGAGAGCATGTTTTTCATATATTAGAAGAAACTGTTGACATGCGAAGATTTATTCGAGGATCACATCATGAAGAAAAATGTATTGACCAACTTAATGGCATTAGCTTCCACCATCGATTTTGTTTGAAAAAAATTGAAGGGAAAACACTTATATGGGGAAAGCAGTATTCAACTACTACAGAATGGGGGCCTTCATCAGGTTTATCATTTTTGAAGTTCATTCCAGATCGTCCAAATTTTGCATCAAAATTATTATTTTTACAATCAGTTGCTGAAATCCATAATGCACGAAGGCGTAATAGAGATGTAGATTATTCAAAATGCCTGGAAGAAATTAAAAATTCTGTTAAGGATACATATGAGTACTTTGATGTTGTTGATTCTGTTTGGTGGGAGTCTTTTTTCAATAGTCAAAGTGACATAATTTCAAGCTCAACAAATGAAGATACAATGTTGAGGACTTAATTTCATTGGCCACAAAATATGCCAAACGAATCTGAAGAAACAAACATTGTTGAAGTTCAAGAATCTCAAGGTGCTATTGAGATTACACAAGCAGAGGAAAGAGAAATGTGTACTGGTTCATGAAGGTCACGTGCACAACGTGAAGCCATGGAAGACCTTTACAGGGGTTCAGTACAAGACATTAAGGAGTGTAGCATGATTGCAGTTTTAGCAACTGAAGATCGACATGGTTATCCATTCTGGATAGGAAAGGTTATAAAGATTGAGAAAGAAAATGCTGATGTTGTTGTAATTGAAGTGCATTGGTATGCAACAAGTACACACCCATTCAATGGTGAGTACAAGCCAAAGATCGTGGTTGAGAAAGATGTCAATAGAAAGAGAAAAAGAAAGGGTCAAAATACAACTCGTCGTCGCACTGACTTCTTAAAATGAGACGATGTTGACATACTTGTTTATGACTTGAATTTGACAAAGAGAGAAACTCTTCGCTCCAAGACAACAAGGATTATCAAGAGGTTGCTACCACAAGAAATAAATGCAAGATGAGAGTCTGTTGAACCTAGTCGTAGATTTAAAAGACATTTGACATTTGAAATGTTGGGCATGCATGTGGACTCAGATGGTGCATTCATCGACAATAGAGAAGAGTATGGATCATCTACATCTTCATCAAAACATTCATCTGAAGACAATGTAGACTCTGATGGTATTTCAGAAACCATGAGTCAATCTGAATAAGTGTATGGAACATTTTAAGAATTTTTGATCCATATGATGTTTGTATGGTAACAAAAAAAGAGCATTAAACTTATATATGATCTTACATGAAGCTATGAATCTTTTGTTATGTTTTATGAATGATATGTTTTTTTTATTATGGATAGTATAATAAAATTTCTTAGCTCATATGTTTTGAATATGGTCAATATAACAATACTTTTAAGAAACTATTTATGTTTCATTCAATGTAACTTGTATTTACTTTTTTATTGTTAAAAGGAAAAAAATATTAAAAAGTGATGTTGAATTCTTAAAGTATATTGTGATATTTTCATGGCATTATGTATTACCTTGTGCTTTGCGTGATGATAACATTTAAAAAGTAAACATTTAAGTGTTGTTTTTATGATTTTGTTTACAGTAATGATGAGTTCATTTACCACATTATCACAATTGGTCATTTTAATACCTCAATTTTAGAATGGGTGCTACCGGTAGCAGTACTTTTCAATTTGATGGTTGATTTTGAGGTTTTGGTTTTCATGGTACCAAGTGATAAAAATCCGATTTCAAATGATTTCAAAATTTAACGTTTTGGAAAAAAAAAGAAGTCAAAAACATCTTTTTTGTTTTTAGGTGTTGATTTTAAGGTTTTTCTGAGCTACTGTCTAAGTTTTGAAGGCTATGTTTGAAAAATGTTGTAAATTTGAGCCCGTTTTAAAAAATGGTGCTACCACTTTTTGATTTGGGGGTTGATTTTGATGTTTTTTATGCAAAAATATGGGTTTTTTGAGCCACAGTTCTCGTTTTGAGGTCACAGTTCTCATTAAGTTGGCGACTATGTTGTTATATGATGGTCCTTCATAAGGTCTTGACTATTAATTGTGATAGATTGAACAAGGATTTCATAAAGAAAGAGTTCTTTGTTGCCCTTTCCTCAATGCAAAATGGAAATTCCCTAAAATTGATGTCTTGCCTTGCTAACTCTACAAGGTGATGTGGGATTTGGTTGGGGATGAATTTTGTAACCTTGCTTATGAGGTTTTTTGTTTTGTTAGGCTTTCAAAGTCACTTAATTAGGGGATGATCAAGCTTATTCCAAAGAACATTGCCAAAGACTATTGGTTGGTGGTGCTCAATAACTTTGTTGAGCGTTACCTATAAAATCATGGTTAAGATAGTAGCTGTGAGAGTGCGTGATGTGGCTAGGGAAATTGTTCTTCATGAGCATATAGGGTGTGTAGGGGCGATTTATTTTGGATATAATGTTCTTAACTTGGGAGGCCAAGGAGTGGGCTGGGGAATCAATAGGCCCTCTTCTTGAAAATTGACTTTGACAAAGCCTATGATCGTATTGATTGGATTTTTATCATGGACATGTTGACTTGCCTTGGATTTGGCTTGCTATGTGTTGGCATGATTGATACTCTATTCTCATGAGCCTCAACCTTTGATTTGGTGAATAATTTTGTCTCACCCCATCCACTTTGCAGGTCTATCGGACAAGGGTGTCCATTGATGCCTTATCTTTATTTGTTGACTATCGATGCCCCTAGTTTTCTGTTGGATTTGGCTTGCCTATAGGGTCATCTTAGAGGTATATTCATGCCAAGGGGTGATGAGATGGTGAACAAACATTTTGTGGATGACTCACTTTTGTTTGTGATCACTGAGTAGGAGTCCATTTCAATTGCTAAAGATTGTTTGATTGTGTTTTGTGAGGCTTCTGGGGCTATTGTTAGTGATCAAACGATTGAATTTTGGTTGGTTGGTCTTGATGAGTCCCTTGCTTAGGTTCTAATTATTTGTAATTTTGTCCGTCCCAACGTTATCATGTGATATCTTGGTATTCCTTTTGGTGATGGACTCTGCAATTTCCATGTGGGATTGTTTCCTTGAGCGATTACAACACAAGCTTCTTTTTTGGCACTATAAGCATTTTCCCTTCGCAAGTAAGCTCATTGTTGTGGGAAAAATCTTTTAGGCCTCCCACATTTATTATGTCTTCTTGGATTCCTAGCATGGCTTAGTTTTGTAGACTAGAGTGGATTTTGTGGCCGTATATGTGGGCCTAGTATGGTGGGGCTTGGGGTATTCCCATGGCACCTTGGGATGTTTGTATTATGCCCAAGGAAGAGGGAGGCATTGGTTTGATGGATGTTGTAACTCAAGGAAGCATTTTTGCAGCGAGGTGGGTGGTTAAATTTTTGGAAGGTACGTCCCCTTGGTAGGTTTTATTGTGGCACATGTTACTCTCATCTCAACATGCTGGTAAAATTAGGGGTTTGTTTGGCTTATGTGATGTCATCTTTGTTGCTCATAATTTCTAAATTGTAGGTTCTTTTATCCTTAGGAGTATCTGGGCAACTTGGAGGAAGGTGGAAAGTTTGTTTCGTTAGCAGATGTTAGGTAGTCAAGCTAGTTGGCATTTGGCTAGAAGGTTGATTTGGAGTTGGAAGTTGGAAGTTGGAAGACACTTGTGTCTTCGATCTTTCGCTCTTTCAAAAAGGAGATTCATTGGGAATAAGATGTTTTTCCAGAGGGATTTGTTGGATGCCAATTCTCTCTCTTGGAAGGATTAGTGCTCAGTGGCTTGAGAGTTTACATTGTCTCCTGTAGGTCGACTCATCTTTTTGGAGATTGTTGGGCTTATCCTGTAGGAAGATTTGTTCAAAATGAACATTGATATGCCAGGCCCCATTTAGCGTGATTAAGAGTGGATTTTTGGGTGTGGTTTGATCCAATATGGTTTGGGTAGAATTTACTCCATTTTGCATTAGAGGCGTTTTCCAGGCCCATTGTTGAATGTTCGGTGGCATTCATCGGATATTGAGATTTGTTGGATTCAAAGATTGCATAGTGTGTGGTCAGTGCATATTTCCTATAAGCTCTGTGTGTTTTCCTAGCTGGTGATCTATTCGAGGCCTCCCCTCTAAGGCCCAAATGGGAAAGAGTGGCCTGCTACATGGACTTTGCCTACCCTATATAAAGGTGGAAATAATGAAGCAAAATTTATGGGATTATTATTTTGCGAGGTCTTGTTGGGAGCAGGTTTGGTCATAGTTGGAAAGTATTCTTTTGGAGCATCTTGATTGGAGGGCAATGTCGTTGGGGGATGTTGAATCTATGATTCATGATTCTCTAGTTGGTATATGACATTGTTTAAGAATTTTATCATTATTTGTTCTTTGGAAACTCCATTGCAAATATGTTTGAGAGTGAGGTAAGTTCTTTGATTGCTTCTTGTCAGTTGTGGAGAGAGGACGTACACATGCAATTGTTGGCAAAAGGGTCATTGTTGATTAAGGATGCCAAACGATTAGATTATGTTCCTTATTTTCATTTAATAGCTACTTTAGTTGCCTTAAGGAAGAGGATATAAATTCCATTGTATATACCCTTCCACTTTCCTCTTATCTTGTTGTTGATGTAAATATATTTCTATAAATATAAGTATCTTTTATGCAAAAAAGTCTTTGAAGACGCCTCAACATTATAACAAGAATCGGGGCAAGAAGGTTGCCTTCTCACTAGTTGATTTCTCATATAGTGGAATAAAAGAAGTTGATCCAAATGAGAGTGCATTAGTGCAATTAGTGAAACTAGAAAAAACACTATGATGAGTTAAACCTAGTATACTTTATCACTAATATATGACATGATAGAATAACTTAGCAAACTCAAACAAATGTTCAACATTATTGAAAAAACATTTAATGCGATAATGTTGGATAACTAATGGTTCACCTCAAAAATTTTATTAACATAATAAGAATGTCCAACAAGATATGAACAAGATGAAGTCGAACAAGAACAATAAATGAACACATTACCAATCCATTAACGTCTCTACATCCTCATGAAATGACATCTATAATCTAAACAAAAAATCAACATTCTTGATAATGTGATAATGTTGGGTAACAAATCAACTCAAAATTTTGATTAGCATAACAAGAATGTCCAACAAGATATGAACATCATGAAGTGGATTAAAAAAAACAATTCAACAAGTTACCAACCAAATTACTTTTCTACATCTCATGACGTGGTGTCTACATCTCATGAAATGGTATTTATAATCGAGCTAAGGGTATATGAACACTTCATTTCCAGTTTGTTCATATTCTCTATATTACATATGCACACAAATTTAGGAAGAGGAACATAGAAGGAAAATAATTTTCCATGTCTGTTTGTTTCTTGTGCATGAATTCTTAAGTTGTCCATCTGTGCTAATGTGCCACATTCAACTGTGTATTTGTGATAAAAATTGGCGTGCCAAGTTGCACAAGAAAATATCAGCGCGATTGAAATTTCTTATAGTTTGACCATATTGTAGTGCTAAATTGTGCGATGAGGAGTATTATTGTGTTCATCCACTACTATAATGTGCATTCTTCGTTGATGCTTTTGCACTATTTTTCACCTTTGATAAACGTTAAAAATCATATCCTTCTACTTGGTGAGTCTCTCATTCACGCAGTGCCATTAATAATTGGCATAATCAATCTATGATTCTTGGGTTCAAACATGTCCACATAGGAGTTGTTGGTCCTCAACCATTGTCCTATGAATTGGGGAAGCCTCTTCTCAATTTTGTTAAGGTGCACCACTTGTTGATATAGGTCATTGTCCTTTAAGCCTTGTTTGATAGAGTTTCAAGGTTATTTGTTTGGTTTCTCACCCTTTGCATTATATAATCGTATATTCTTCCAAATTTGTGCCAAATTTAATGACAAGCTCTTCAAGAATTGAGGTGTCAAATCCATCCTCATCATCATCTAACACTGATGGCTTGTAGTGTTGCAAGTAATCTACATTGAACACTAGATGGATACAACTTGAATGTTTTCACTACAATGTGCTTAATGCTTATGTAAAGGCGACGTTTGTGCAACTTCAACATTTCGTACTCCTAAGATAAACTTAGACTTTGTCTCTTATGCAACATTGATGATTTGTGTGGGATTGATTACACTTGACCGTATGCTTTTGATGTCTATTTTGCAATGTTTCTTGAACTTTATCATGAATCTTTGGGATGTGGTTATTGAACCTTATGAGTTGTCCATGTGCAGCAACCTCCTAATTCTTGTTGTGTTGTGGATATGACCCAAAATAGGTAAGGGATCCTTCAACAAAAATTCAAGGTGCCATGCATTGTGTAATTGTAATTGCACTTTACATATGGGATGCTGGCACCCCATGTCTTTGGATGTCGATAATTGGAAGAATGCATTGTTTGAACCATGATTTGTTTTACCATCTTTTTTTGCCCATTCATTTGGGGATGGAATGCAATACTCCTCTTTATGTAGGTATCCATCAAGTCATATATGCTAGAGATCTATTATTGTAGTTGGAAATGATCGTGATGGTAGACCAAAGTGCAATTACAGTCCATCGAAGGACAACCATGTCACCCACTGCATTGAAATCATTTTTTTGCAAGGCATTATGAAGACCATTTGACTAAAGTGATCCATAACTAGCTTGAGATAGTCATTGCCTAGTCATTAGTAAACCCTCAAGGAAGTCCATTGACATCGGAAATTAAACTCTACTTGGGATTGGAAGTGTGATGTACATGTGAACTTTGCATTTTATTAGATGTGATGTGTTATAGAGGGAATAACTTCTCACAAACTCTTCCATCATCTACATCATTCTCAACAAGTAGAAATGCCTTTGCAAATTAATGATGTCTTCTCCGCTCCATAGTGTCTTGATATTTTGGAATGGTGTGCTTTGTGTAATTGTGGAGTTATGCAAACTTGCATAAGTATGTGTGAAGTACGTGCTACCCCCTCTCACCTAGGGGTAACTAGAGGAGATCATTCTCCATGATCCACATTATAGACAATGGTCATAGACATGATGATCAACATTCTCCACAGAAAACAACCCCTTATATGCCTCCCCCTTCATCATAGCTCAACTCATTCACTTGATCAACATGGTTCATTCGATGATGGTGATTCGACACACATGAGGTACATTAGCCATTTTTCATATAAAGTGTTGCATTTAATGCATTAGACATTTAGGTGAGAATCATGGGTTAAAGTTAGATAATGGATCATGATGCTTGGAAGTTATAATTTTTTTCCTTGTTTCACCTTGGTGACCATCATATTTGTCCTAGTCCAGTCTTGTCACTCTTGGGGAACATGGATACTACTGGGATTGCTCGATAAGGTTAACATACCACTTGCATCCACACTTAACTCATTCCATCCATATTCCTTTTGTTGTCATATCTTTGGGAAGTGGTTGTTACATGTATTCGAAAAAGGTTCATACCTTCATCCTCCTATGAGAAGAAGGGACTCAAATGTCCGAGGTTAATGTAGCTGGTAAAATGATGGAAAATGAAATGGGATGACAAATGATAAATCAAAAGATCATCTTGAGCTCTACCCCCTTGCTATGAGGTCATCACCCCAAGTCCTAATGCATCAAATGCATATCAAATTTAAAAGGACTTAATTGAATCCCAATAAAAATAAATACATAAACCTAAGAAGGGTCTTGCATAGCAGTAAATGAATATCTAAAGGAAATAATAGGGGTGTGGAAAGACATAGTGTCGAGGAAAGGATAATTAAAATCACCAAGCGCTCCCTCTACAAAGATGTTCATGGAGAGGAACCCACACATGGCCTTGGATATCAATGACACCATGACCATGTAGTAAACCCCGTGTCACATCATTCATTTATACTTACATTTTGATGGATTTCTCGAGAACTACTCTACTTGGGTACTGGCACACCTAATAGGGTCTCGTGATGGTCCTCCCATACCTAAACTTGACAAATTACATAAAGTCTTAAGCTAGTCTTAAGTTTGAAGAAAATACCTAATGTGAATTGCTTGTGTGGATTATGTATTAGATTGTGGCTTACTTTTTATGATTTTAATGAATCTTGTATCCATGATGGTGGGTTTCACTTGTCTTCTCTGAGCCTTCCTTGATGATGATGCACCCCTAGAGATGGTCTTTCAAAGGGGGTTTTGGTTCTTATACCCTGAACGTTATACATTGTATGGAGGACGTTAGGTCCTTGATGATGAGTGTTGAGCTAGCTCATGATTTGGCGTGCTCCATGATACTCTCCGACACCTCTTGGAATTGGGACATTGCACACTTGAGCTAGGAAGATATGTGTGTAGTCTGATATGTCACTCAGAGGGCATGAAGCCCACACCTTGGATTAGCACCCTTTTGAGGATGTTAGGGTTTTGGTGGACCCCATTGCCCTTGTTAATGATGATGCACCTGTTTGGAGAGGTTATGGATCCTTTCCTATGATGATGTCATGGATAGAGCTTGGGATTTTGCACATATGAGGATAACATCATACTTGAGTGTGATGTGACTTTTGCTTGAATTGACCTAGCACATGGATGATGGGTTGGCACCTTGATGATGATGAGATGTGACGATATTGATGAGGGGACATGACCTTTGATGTTGCTTTACACCTTTTGGGGATTGATATGACTTTTGGAGATTTTATGCCCCTTGAAGATATGACATCACCCTCCTTTTGTCCTCTACACTCACATGTGTGGACTTTTAAGAGGACGTTTTGGTGTTATAGCATTACATTTTTATTTTGGAGGCTATTTTGAGGGTCGGCTTGAGACCTATCCACCTTGTATCATCGATTATTATGTTTATGGGATTTTTGAGAGATGATGTGCTAGGGTTGTCTCATATATATACAGCGGAGTGTTTCCTCATTTGTAAATCATAAATCATCTTGTGGTGAATTACTACACTTGTCTTCTACCCTTATTCATTACAAAGAACTTATGTGCACTTTCTTAGAGACGATCTTATGGATGCTTTTCAAGTTTCTTGTGAATGATTTCATGGTTAGGGTTTCATTTATGCTCATTGATTTTACTAAGTGTTTATTTGGTCTTTGATGGTTTATTCTTGTTGTATTAAATAAATGTTTTATCAAAGTGGTGATAATTACATGCTATATTGTATTTTCTTTGATAAACTTGTCTTAAAACTTTAGGAAGGTTTGTAGTGCACTACCTTCCCTTGTTATCATTTATTTCAAGCTTGTAGGACATAAGTGTATTTCTAGGGTTTATAGCAGACTACCCTAGTCTTGCTCTTATAAGTTAAAGTTCTAGGGTTTGTAGTGGACTACTCTAGGGTTTTAACCAAATTTGATTTTTGATCTCTAGTTATAGGTCTTTAGAAGACATAGGAAGACCTATTAGGGTTTGTGGTGGACTACCTTAAGTTGCTCTCCTAAAGGATCAATAACTAGGGTTTGTAGTTGATTACCTTAAGTTTCTCTCCTAAAGGATCAATAGCTAGGGTTTGTAGTGGACTACCTTAGGGTTTGGTTCTTGAGTCTTTCTCTTTTCTTTTCTCTTCATAGAAGCTGTATCTTTGAATCCATATGCCCAAGGAAGTTAGATGACACTAGTCTCTTCTCCTTCAAAGTGATCTTATACCCTAATCCCTATTCTCTTTTGACGTCTTATGGTAAATTTAGGTTTTATTGCAAGCCTTCTTCAACATTCAATCACTTGTAGATTAACGTCAAGGGTTTGTGGCATTGTTCACCTTAGAATATTCCTTGACATCACTTGTTGCATAATTGTCATACTTTTCATCCAACCTGAGCTTAAGGCCTTGCATATTTTGATGTTTTTTCATGCCATTTGTATTTCAACAAAGATTTGTTATTTCAAACCCTAGTTTTAGCTTGCATTTCAACTCTCTTTCATTGTATGTTTACTAGTTTTAAGGGTTGTTGTATTTTTATTGTTATAACTTGTCATATTGTTGAAGTAGTCATTTATTTAAAAGTTTAATGGCGACCATAGATTTTTTTTTTATTTGTAGTGTTTTGGGGGAATTTATTTGACTTGTTTAACTTGGTAGTTATCATTTATCATCTTAAAACACCTCACACACAAATTTGGAATTGCTTTTCTTAATCACTTTGTTTACATTGAAACTTGATCTAAGTGGTGGTATAATTGAGTAACAAAGATAGGAGGTCGTAGACTTGATTCAATATTTCTATAGGATTCATTGTGGTTGTTAGGAAAGCCTCCCGTGTTTTGGATTTTAGTCCTTCACTAAAATGAGATAAGTAATTTCGAAGGTGGAAGTGACAAGTACTTCCATGTGTTACACTTGTCTTGCATCTTGTGAAGGCTTGCACAAGTGCTAGATCAGGTGATAAAATTACGTACACTACATGTATGCTTCCTTGAAAACATTGAATGCAAAACATTGAATTTGTGGGAACATTATCAATTCCACTTGTGTGCTTGTGATATGAGATCTGTGATTTTGCATGTCGTTTGTTTTTGGTGATCAACTAAATGTGGCATGCATTCTTGATCTTGCTCAATGTCTAGAGGAATTAGAAGGCTTAAGGTTGTGCATGATTGGTTCTTTTCCAAGCAAATACTTATGGTTGTGCATGATTGTTTCTTTTCCCAACAAATATTGTTTCTCATGATCATACATTTAGTAATTTAGAAGAACACCTAAAATTGTTTCAAGTGGTATGTCACGGGTCTTTGTTGCTACATCAAAATTGTTCTCATTACATATCTAGAGGAATTCACCTCGATCTCAAAGGATCATTGAATGTCATTCGGGGGATTTTGAGATTTAAATGAGCCTCTTTGTTGATCTAATCTAATATATGGACCCAACTCACATACCCTATGCACTATGTGTACCCATATATTAGTCAACCTTATATAATATATGGGATAGTTTTTAAATTAAATAAAACAATTATTGAGAGAGAGAGAGAGCCCAACCCATGTCCCACATAATATGAATACCCCATATATTAGCTAATATATGGGGTAGTCATATTACATGGGATACATGGGTTCAATTTTCACAATACTCTCTCTCTCTCTCTCTCTCTCTCTCTCTCTCTCTCTCTCTATATATATATATATATATATATATATATATAATGAATTATGAATTATTTAATTTAATTTTAAAAATAAAGTAATATGTATAACCTATGTATTATGTTTTTGAATTTTGAATTAGTACTTTATTTCTATACATTCAAAAACAACTTATAATTATTTTTTTCATTATGAGTATTGTTATCGAAGGATTTGTACTTGTGCCTCCATAAGATCCCTAAATCTTGCGTAACTATGGAAGAAACTACCGCTGTCACCTAAGTATAATCTTCCCTCCTTTTAGTGGTGGATGAGGTCCACCACAAGGGAGACTTCCCTGGTGACCTCAAGGGATCGAATAACAAGTTTGATAGCCAAGCCTATCACCCCCTATCTTGATCACTTGTTAGTTGGTTTAGGTCTAGGAAGGAAAGAGAGGTTGTAAGGTGATTGTTGTACCTGCTCAAAACAAGAATAATTTGCAACATATATATAAAAATTACCAATCTAAAGTATGCAACAATGACCTCTTTAGACACTAGACAAGTTAAATTGCATTGGTTGTTGCAAATTTACAACAATAAATAATTATATAACAACAGTAAATTATTTGCAACAACAACAATAATTAATGCCCAAAAACATCACAATTGACCATGAAAAGCAAGCATTTAACCAATAGAATATTATCCAATTGTTAGAGATGATTTTTGAACAAGTTAAACCACTTGTAATTAGGTGTATGCAACAAATTAAGACATTTTTTAGTGGTTGTAGCAAACTTTGTAAGAACAATAATAATTATTATGAGTTTGTTAGAGTTAGGGTTAGTATAGTTAGTAGGATACTTGAGAGATTAAGATGATTGATTTTAACAACTACTTTAGCCACAAATTCACTCCTAGATCAATGTCGTTGTCATTCTAGGGTCTATGGAGTCTCAAATGCATCCAAACTTGAAGATTGATCTAATTGAAACCAAGAGGTAGAGTCTAAACCCTGTTGAAATTACTAATACAACTGAGAGGGGGGGGTGAATTAGTTGTTTTTGAGTTAAAACAATATTAACTCTATTAAAATATTAATAATCTTTCTTCAAGTGATCATCAACATTATACAACATATGGACAGTAAAAGTAAAAAGTATCAGTCACACATAAGGTATACACAGAGACAGATTTTCACGAGGAAACCCATAAAGGGAGAAAACCTCTTCTTCTTCGAAATGATAGGCAATCTTTTAGGTTCTGTACATCATCTCTAATTGAGCACCAACTCAATGTGAGGCTGCTACCTCTGTTTTACAAGCTGCAACTTGTTTGAGAGCACCAACTCTCTGGTTTCTCTAGCACCCACTAGAATGAAGCATCAACTCCCTGAATATTCTAGCACCAACTGGATGGAAGCACCAACTTCCTTAATGTTCCAACACCAATTGAATAGAAGCACCAACTTCCAGTTACACAGGCTCCAACCTGTATAACAGAGAACACTTGTTCTCCCTTGCACCACCCTGCCACCCTAATTTCTATGGCTACAACCAGATGGAAGCTACAACTTCCTGTGTTCAAGCTCCCACTTGAACCTCTGAGGACAATAGTCCTCCCAAGCACCTCCCAACCTCTCTAGAATATTAATGGCTAAATAAACAATCAACTTTACAGATAAATCAGTTTTTACCAATCTTTCTTTGTTCTGTAAATCTGGTCTTCTACACACTGTTCTGTAATTCTGCTCTGCTTCTGCTCTTTCTGTCATTCTGCTCTGCTTTTACTCTTTCTGTCATTCTGCTCTGCTTTTACTCTTTCTGTCGTTCTTCTCTGCTTCTGTTCTGTGTTTCATCTCACTCTGCACATTTTCTAAGTCTCATGCTACGCATCCTCTCATTTCCCCTTTCTTACTGTTTTGTTCATTTTCCATTCGAGACAGCCAAACATTCACATTCTGTCTCATTTTCTTTTATACACTATTCCCCGACGGTTCCACTTCGCATTTCCTTATGCAAAACAAGGACAACTGTCCTAGCAACTGAAACGCTAATTGATTCTCAATCATGAGTCCGTTTCTTTTCACAGATTCGTAAGTGAGGAGTTAACTATGAGAGGGAACAGTAACCCTCCGATCACATTCAAGTTTATCCGCACCGTTGGATGAACTTTATTAATCTTCCCTTTAAATCGGATTTCAACATTCCTTATGTTCAATGTTCTTTTCACTTACAAATCTCGATCCACAAAATTCCGTAAAGCAATCAGATCATATTTAGATCTGACGGTTCAGATTAAGTCGGGATTTCACTCATCGCGATTTCAACACTTTGGACGTTCGGTGTTTTTGTCACTTCAAATTCCTGATCCTCGGCACTCCGTAAAGAAGTCGGATCAACGGTCCAGATCACATCTCTATTCAACCACTGCGATTAAATCGTGATTTCACATATCGCGAAATCGTGATTCTTGATGTTAAAAAACTTTGACATCTCCAACTCTCGATCCTCGAAACTCCGACAAGGTGTCCATCTGCTGACGTCACACGTGGATTGACACGTGTTGAATACTGCCACGTGTCACTCTGAGTCGTGACTTACATGTGCCTGAAATGTTGAATTAGTTTGACACTTGTCATTACCTGGTTGTGACACGTGTTCCTAGCTGACGTGGTCTGCTGACGTGAGTCGGGTCGACGGTTCAGATGTGATCTTGATGTGATGGCTCAGATTACGTCGGGATTTTTCATATCGAGAAATTGGGATTCCTGTTGCATTGTTTCTTTGACATTTCCAACACGCGATCCTCGAAACTCTGATCAACGGTTCAGATGTGATCTTGATTTGGCGGCTCAAATTACGCC